>JAWQRP010001059.1:0-21515 GCA_033557875.1 Quadriops clusia | reverse complement strand
CGTCTTGATAGAACAACTGGCAAAATGACGACAACTATGTTTGGAATTATGATAGAACGGATTTTACTTACTGCGCAGTCTCAGTTAGTTCCTAACTGATCCTGACACTATGATAAAACAAACCTAATATAAAAGAAAGAGATGATAATTGTGTGACCTAGAATGCAAATTTTTGGATAGTAGTAAGTGTTATTCTTGTTATTGTTACAGTATTTTTTTAATTAGTGAATGAATTAAAAGAAGTTTTTAGCTCACCAAAAATTGTACTCGTGCTTTAATGTAAACTGGTACAAATTTGCATTAGTTAGACCGTCATTGTCTTTTTTAGTGACGATTAGCAAAATGTAATGATTCTTATCCAGCTGTAGAAAATTAAGATGGGTAGGTCTTTGCAATAGAGGCCAGCTCCAGATTGGCACCTAAAAATGAAAAATACATGTTTCTGTTGCAATAAAAGCATTTAAAATGCTCCTCGAAGTATTAATTAAGAAAGCTGGTCTTTACAACATACCAATGCCAATTCTTCCGGCTTCAACTTGAACCATGACACTTCTTGTGAAAATGCAACGGATATGATGACTTCAGGCGTTCGTGTGGTCCTGCTTCGTGTTTCAATTAAAATTACATCTATTGGTTCTTCGAGGAGACCTAAAATTTCATCATTGCATAGTTATAATTACGGAAGGCGGTATTACAACAGGAAGTGGCGCTCAACTTTCCACCAGTTCATTTTAAGGCATGGTTTCAGGGTAAATCTATGAAGTAGTGTTTCATGTTATGCAGGCAATTTATGTGCTGGAAGTAACGATATCTTGTTATAATAGTCTTCTGGGTTTATAAATAAATATTATGTAGTATGTTATGTAGAACAAACCAGCAACATAGTTGTGATTTTTAATGAAATCTGGCTCATGGGAAATAACCAGTGAATAAACAGCATGCTGTCTTCGTGCACAAAGTGTTATTCTAGAAAATTGCGTAAGTATCGATTTGTCGTTCTTGTGCATTAGTTCCTATCTAAGTTTGTACATACAAGTAAGTGAAAGTACTGTGGAAACGTTTATATCCGTAAACATTCATTTTGTAGCTCGTTTTAGCGAGTAGGCACATAAATATCTTCAGATGCGGCCATAAATCGTACATTTTTATTTCAACAAAATTTTTATTTGAAATAGATACAAATAGCAAAAAACTGGGTTAGTTTTTTTTTGAAATTGATACCTACTTGTGCATAAGGCCACCACATAATAATTATCTTAATATTACATATACATAAGCAGTTATTACAACTTCCTTTAGTCTGTGTTGTTTATTCCTTTCATAAAATGCACAGGTTCGTGTATTTAATGAATTATTATTGCAAGAATGTAATAGACTATCTGAAGACATTAACATACTTCTTTTTTAAATACTAATTAGCTTTGTAACACAATAATGTAATCTATTAAGGACGTATTACTTCTTACATTTATTGTACTGTATATATAAGTAAGTTATAATTCAAGGGCGTTTCAAATATTATATTCACGTAAAAGTTGTGAAGGGAAGTTCAGGTTTGCTACTTGTAACATTCTCATTGACATTAACTATAATACAGAATGTAGATATGTAAAAAATAATCTTTTACCTATAACTTTAGAATCAACCTCTAGTTCTCCATCGCCCCTCTTCCTATTTCGAGAAATCCTTAAAATAGTGAGCCCTTTTTTCAAAAGGCCAACGGCATAAGTGTCACCCTGTACAAAAATACTTTTCCAGCTGGTCACATTTTGGCCGTAATCGAAAATTTTTTCGGAACTCACGTTGGTTATGACCAGTTCTTCTCTGTTTTGGTTGTCATCGAGCCATTGATACACAAATTCCGCTCCAGTTTGGCTCTTAGAACTTGACGGATAAAATATCATTAATTTTGTAACAACTACAAATACAAAACTGAACGTCCACATTTTTAATAAGCAAAACAAAAAGAAGTATTTTCTTAAGTTGGCATAGGTTAAATGTTTTGTTAGTTCTGCGATTATTCGTCATGTGGGAAAGTAAAAAAACTACATACAGAATGTGACCATAAGAAAAACCCCCTTCAAGAAGAAAAAGGATAAATATCGAATAAATAGTCTTCGTGGTTGAAATTAATAGAGTTACTAATTTAAAAAAGCATTACTTTTGTTAGCTCGTGATCGTCAAATTTTTTTTGACTTGTGATTAGAACTTCTGAATTTGTTGGGTGTACCTATATGATTTTTTGATAACCAGATATAGATACAAATAAGGGAAATTTTAGTATGACAGGTTAAACACAGCAAAATAATTATTTTAAAAATACAAATTCGAGTGAGAAATAAATTTATTTGAAGAAGTTTAATGTTTTTTTTTCACTTTGTCTGATCTTTACAATTGATTGACAATTAGCTATGTAATGGGGAATAATTTCAAGTTTTTTAAGTCGCCTGCATCTCGGGCGTTTGGATAATGGACAGCAAAGATAGGAAGTGTGCTTTTAGAAAAGAACCCATTGAAGCTAACCATGAGTTAATTTGTTGTTGTTGAGTTTGTTAATAAATCTAAATTTGATAATAATAATAATAATTTTGCACCAATTTACTTCAAAGTGTAATTATTTTCAAAACATCACAATGTATATTTTGGTCAATGGCAAAAAAACTTACGCCACCAATAAGAAGTTATAAGTATTTACTTTTATGGCTAATTTTGTTTATTTTCTCGGTTGAAATGATAAAGTTAATAAAACCGTTAATTCCACCAGTAATTTTAATTCGGCCCCCCCGAGCTATCCGAATTTTGAAGGATGCTCAAATTAGATTGCCTCAGCTCAAAAAAAATTACATTACAAGCAATGTATCTCTGTTATGCAGTATTAGATCACAATCTAACGCTCTCGCTCCCTGTTAAATCATAATTTAACCGGTGCGGCCGTCTGCTAACAAACTAGTTCAAGGTATTGTTATACCTCGGTTGACACCAGCCATCACAAGCACTTAACATCCAAGAACTGCAAGCAGGCGAGGAGGTGGGGTCTTGATCTAAACACCCAGTGACCACTTCATTACTTCTTGAGCAAACCATTCCGTACCATGCTGGCCGGCCGTCAAGACGTGTGAATGCTTGATTTAAAGACTGTCTCACGTTTCTTCGGCTAAGTATTTAAATCAACAGAATGTACAGGTGTTAATTTTAAAGAATCAGTGCGTAGAATTGAAAGTGCAATTTTGGATATCCCTCACAAGAAGAGCAAAATAATTTTATTACCACGGTAGGTATTTTACCTTTTTATCTTCCTTCTCGCATAGTCATCCATCACCCAATCAATTCATAACTATTGCAAATATTTATGTATACACAAACAATACAAATGACGCATACGCATATTGAAATAGAAAGTTGCTTTGTGAATCGGCCAGTGCTTTAATCGGGAAATTTAAAATAAAATCCGCTTAATTCTTGCGAATGAACAATTAGTTCCTCTTTTTTCGCGCATTATCAAATAACTGTTACAAACCGCCTGCGGACTCAAGTATGAACCCAAGCAGTAGGCTAATATAATAATGTTAGTATGTCGCCCGTAAACTTTGGTAAATCTTTGTCTTGCAACTGTGAAGAAAAAAGAAATTGTGTACGAAATCTGCATTGCAATCAGCATTCTTCCACATTTTCTCCTAACACATTACCGTTAATACTCCTAAAGTATTGTGTGAAAATAATAGGAAGATATTTCCTAACCCAAAGAGCAAAAAATTATTACGAATTCGTTTGAATTTTTGTCCTGTAAAAAAGGTTAATAATATAATTGGTTTTATTTTCACAGAAATGTAAGAGTAAAGCATGTACTTCGTGCGAAAGTAAAAGTCACATAAAACCGAATCGACAGTCATCAGCAGCAGGAGATCCAACTTCGAAGAAAGGCAATGAAAGTTATTGTAAAACTACACAACTCTATAAGTTGATGGATTTTATAGCGGACATTAAAAAAGCAAGCTTTTTTGGAATTGATCGTTATTGCGGTGTTTTGCCAACATAAATATCGCCGAATGTATTGCCCTTTTATAGATATCTATCCCGGTAGAGTTATTTGCACGTACACGATAAATATCCAAAGGTAATTTTGACTAATTTGTGAAAAATTAACGAGTGTAATATATGCAATTAATAATAAGTTAGAAGTGAAAGTGCTAATTGCATACACTTTAGCGCGGGGAATATTCATATTCACCAGGCGAGATACCAGAGTAACAACCTTAAATTAACAATGAGCTACGACACGTAACATATCAAGTTGACACGTGAAACTCAAGAACCTATTCTTAAGCAATGAGCAAATGATGTTTTAATTTTGGTGCGCATTTTCTCCAATAAAGTTACGAAAGAATTTGCATTATCTTTGAACCCAAATGCAGCCAAATGAGCCATAAAATGTTATGCTATTTTATACTTGACACACTTAGGAGGAAGCAGTTTAGCACGTGTGGCAACCGCTAACTTTTTTCTTCTTCTTCTGATAACTTAATGGCACTGAATGTCCGACAAGACGACATGCCCCAATCGCGGAATTAAAGCTTCAGGTTGGCACACTTTTGAACTTCGTTGCATCAATACTAAATCCGCAAATGAATGTCTTACCATTTGAAATATTTTCCTCACATTTTTAAATAATATAGTATATTATTACAAACACAGTTTCAAATAAAAATTATATGTACTATTATATGAAATCCATTACATATTTGGGATAATTATTGCAGATGTCTCCAAACTGGATAGAATTTGCCCTTCTTCTGCTCTATTCGACGATAACATTCTCCCTCCCAGCGCCAGCCGGAGAAGTAATCAACATACCGAAAGTAGAAACTGCGAACCCTCACGCAGTAAACGACTTAACATTACCCAAAATTGGATTTCCGCAAATTAAAAAAGTTGAAGACATCGAGATCATCATCGAGGAAGTCCAAAAAATCCTACAAAGCAACCCAAATTTGCCCCGATTAACCCGGGGGGAAATAATCGACCTTCTTGAAAACATTACAAAAACCGACTTGGAGGAACAACACAAGAGCAACAACCGAGATCATAAAGCCCTAATGCTCGTAATGCCTTTCACCCCAAACAACGCCAGCGAAGCCAACATCGAAGAATTCTACACCAAAGCCCCAATAACCCACATCGTAGGAGGAGAGGCGAAACCCCAAAGTGCCGAAGAAAAGAAAAAAATCTCTGCGCGGCGAAAGCCAATCCCGCGGCCAAAACCTGTTGAAGAAGTGGTAGGCTTCAAGAAACTTCCGGATACCAAAGACAACACTAAAGTGATTGAGGAATTTGTCAGCTTCAAGAAATTACCAGATGTCAAAAACCTTCCAAAGTCGCACAGATTTGACCAACCAAGGAGGAAATTGGAAAGAGACCAATTTCCTGTACACACTTCAGAAAGTGCACCTTTCACTGCAAGTCCTTCAACCACAAAAGTTCCCCCTCAAACCTTTATAAGTAAAGTACCGCTTAGGAGAAGAAGACCTGCAACTGTTAATATCGAAACAACAACTCATGGAACTACAAAAACTTTTGAGGAAACAGTTCATAAAACAATAGCTCAGGAAGTAACAACCCAATCATCTTCCTTTGAAATTAAAGAAGTCACTAAAAAACAATTACTAAGGAAGAGGCCCATCGGGAAAGTACCAATCCAAAAATCTACAACAAAAGGCACCATTACAACTCTCTCGCCAATTTATGATACTAATACTAGACAAAATCTTTCTCCAGACTTGAAGAAAAACATTCCATCAGAAATAAAGAAAAGCAATTTTCTAGAAACAAAGAAAACACTACCAGACTTTAAAAAAGTTCCCCAAGACCAATCAAAAATTGTACCGAACGATGGCATCCACATTATAGAGCCTCCTAAATTCAAACCACAACCGCCTCGACATTTCCTAAACGACGATACAATCCCAATTGTAAACATCAATGATTTTCTTGCACACTCTCCCCAAGAATCTACAACAAAACCTTACCAAACATTTCAAGATTTAAGCATCCCAGACGACCTAAAGAATGCTGTAAAGGACATTGACATCCTAATGTACCAACCACAAAACAATAATAAATTCAAGAGTCCATTCATAGACGAATCGTTAGGACAACCATTCCAAAGAAAACCAATCACACAAACAACCACAGAAAATTTACGAAACATTTTTGTTGCATTCCAAGGGGTACCTTTTTATACTCCTACCACCAGTACAGAAGTTCCAGATTTAACAAACGTTGCCGATACTTTAAGCCCAGACATGCAGGAACTCCTGATGAAGTTCGGTTTAATTCCTAACCCGAGCAGTGAACCCCCAACAGTGCAAGAACAAGTCAGTTCTTTCACCCCGGAAGTAATTCCAATAAAACCAGACTCTTATGTACACTTTAAACCCCTTCCAGACACTGAAAAAGCTCAAGACGATATGTTGGAATTCTTATCCCAATTTGGATTAACTGAGTTGAAACGGAATCAAAAAGCGTTGAAATCATCCGATGATAAAAATAAGTTACAAGGGAATAGTAGCGATAAAAGAAATCCACAAAAAGAAAAACTAACGAAAGTGCAACGCCAAGAGGATCAAGAAAAGCAAACAGATATCCTCGAGAAAATAAAAAAGTTCCAAAAGAACGAAGAAGTGGCAAAACGCAAAGAAAATGAAAGCCTCAGCGGGGAAGAATCGAAAATCGTGGAAAAACACGTGTTTAGTCCCTCGGATATCCCTCACGCTTCAAAGGAAGAATTGGCCAATTTGAATAAACTCATGGATGCTATTAAGCAATTGGAGAAACTTAACGGTACTGCCACCGAAGAAGATTTAAAACACATCGACATCGATGGATTAAAAGATTTGGTAACTAGTTTAAATCAGGATAAAAAGTCT
Source organism: Quadriops clusia (assembly GCA_033557875.1). Classification (NCBI taxonomy): domain Eukaryota; kingdom Metazoa; phylum Arthropoda; class Insecta; order Coleoptera; family Hydrophilidae; genus Quadriops; species Quadriops clusia. The sequence goes on along the minus strand of JAWQRP010001059.1, from coordinate 14,592 downwards.
TCTTTAAATCCTTCGTCTTTAGATTCTTTAGACCTAGTTTCCTTAGATCAAGATTCGGAGGGTCAGGATTCCTTAGATCATGTTTCCTTGGACAACATATCCTCGGATATAATTGTTCCATTAGACCAACAAGTAGCTCCTGACCCCATGAACTTTGACTTTGGGCTAACAAAGAATGAAGTTAAACGGCAACAATCGTCAACCACCACGACAACTGAGAAACCTGCAACAACTTCAAATTTAGCAGCCCTTGAAGAATCATTCGGTGGTCAAACCCAGGCTCAAACAGTCACTGAAACTGTCCCAGAAGTCTCAACTGCGAGACGTTCCGGTTTTTATTACCTTCTGGATTGGAACTCATTTTTCGATATTGACAACCAGAAGGGAAAAAGGGTTAACTTGAGGTTCCAACCAACAGTGGGTGATCCTAAACGGTTTTATTCAGTAACAGTGCCTTAAAAAATAAAAAAAGTACTTCTCATCCAAGATTAAAAGTTAAAATACAAAATACGCATAAGACTGTACCGCAAGTTTGATGACTTTTATAAGGTTCAATTTCTTTTTTTACTCCATCATTTTTACGTTATTGTTAGGAGTGTATTTTTACTCTCTTATTAACTTGTACATAGTTTTTAAATGTACGGAATGGATTTTATTTGTTTGCTTGTTTGTATGAACTTTATTTATGTAAAATGTTTATTTTTGTATATAAATAGATTTATTGACATTCTTTGAAATCATTTATTTTCTCACGCCATAAATGGACACATACATTCCTCTACAAAATGCTTTTATTTATTTAGAGTAAGCTTCCTTATAAGTGAAATCTTTGTTTTGTTACATTAAAGATTTTTCATGTCATTTCTATTTCAGTTTTATTTTCTCCATAAAAATTTCAACAGTAAATACTTCTACGACATTACAATGGCAAAATAGTCTAAGATTGGAATTTGTAAAACCACTGTCGAAAAGCATACTTTTTTTATTAAATTACCATAATAATCAATATAAACAAAAAGTCTAACAAAAAATATGTACAGTTGATATAAGGTCATAACCAGTCATAGTATTTTGCTTGAACAACGGAATGTTCACATTATTCAATTCAATTCATTATGTATCAATAAATTAAGAGTCAAGAAAACATTTTCTTTTAAATTATGCACTAAATAAATTGCGGAGATCTGGGGTGCTTTCTTTATCATCCTTCTTTCTAGAAATTATGATTCTCGGAAGGTCTGCAATTTTCACCTCTTTCTTGAACAGCTGTCCTACACTACGTCCAATTAACTAAAACAACAAAAAAAATTACTATCTATCACCTTTTTGTATTTAAAAAACAGTGTAGCAATTAATGCAATAATTTCTTACCGTTCCAGTGATTTTCTTAAACAAATCTTTTTTCACTTTCTCCACTTTATTTCCTTTACTTGTAGATCCCGAAATTCGTTCATCTAGCTTCTGTAGGTCGACAGGATTCACCCCAGGAATCTGCTGCATTACACCTAAAACTTCCGGGAATGTCGGTCTTAAAATCTCATACATTTGAGCACCTAAGGTTAACAACGTTCCCTGATTCGATTCATGTTGTCCATGCAAATTCAATGCATTCAACACAGCAGCCATTATATGCGCTCCCATCTCCCCGTTCAAAGAACTGTCCCCCATCAAATTCCTGACAATTGGGCCTACGAGGTAAGAAGATTTCAAAGACGCATTGCTATCAATCCAGGAGAGAGCCCCCAACACCGTCAAGACGAGCGGTTGGCATGTCTTGTCGGAACGTAACAGCAATGTACCTAAATCTGAAATAACCTCGGAGGCTAAGTTATTGCGAACAGGAGGAGTGGGAGAGTCCATACTTAAGTCTTCTGTCTCCATAGTATCAGGGGTAGAGTCCGGCGTCAAACTGCCCCCCACCAAAGCTACCTTTAACAGGTCGAGATATTCTCGTGTTAATGCTCGAGTTAAAACGTCTTCTAAGACTTCCTGCGTGTCTGCATTATCATCTTGTGCTTCTCGACTTTTTAGTTCATTCACTTTCTGCCAGTTGCTGTGTAATCGTGTCACCACTAAAATCAAAAAGCAAATTAATAAACCAATAATAAATAAGCAGACTTTAAAAATATATTAAAATATACGAAAGTTATAACTAAGTCTAGTTATCAAAATACTTACTTATAGGAGCAATGTGGGCCAAAATAGGCAACACAACAACCTCGTAAAACGGTGGTGGACAAGAGAAAATAAAAGGTTTCAAAAACACTCTAATGATAGGTCGTAGCCTGTAATCCGGAATGAATTGTAAAGATGCCAACACACTGTTAACAATAGCAGGTCCCAAATCTGGGAGAGAATATAAATCTCTTCCCAGTGAAGGTCCCACAGATCCCATCAAATGGTAGCAGCTCTCATGTAATCCTTGCAGGAAAATTTGCATCCTTTCTGAAGGACTTTGGTTATTCTGGCTATCATTTGTCTCCGATGAATGTCCCACAACCCCCAATAAATTCGCTTTTTCCACCTCTAACATTCCTAAACAGCTCTTGTTGCTTTCATCGAGTATTCCTTGGGCATCCGGAGTAAAAAGTTCATTGAATATCTTGATCAAAGAAAGAATGTGTGGGAGAAGAGGGACAACATGTGGAGCCGATGGATTCCGACAAACTGGATTCCCTGATTCCGTCAACGCTACAACAAAGCCCCCTCTTGTTGCCCTCTCCGGGTCGTCGGGCCAATTGCAACGTTTCACAGCGCCCAGCAGTAAATTTACACAAAAAACTAAGTTACTACGGTTTTGACCATGGTTACCATCGGAGTTTGAAGTGCAAGGTTTGCTCAATCCAACAAATGCCATGAAGTCAGGGGCCCCCTTAAATGCACCAATATTGGCTATCTCGAGCCACTTGACGTTCGCCTCCCGCATAACCTCGCCTACAAAAGTACTTTGTCTATCATAATCACAGAAATGATTGGAAATAAGGAGGAGAGCTTCTTGGAGGGTCACTCGCTCCAACATGCTAAGTTGGGCCGGTCCATCGTGACGGGAAAGATTATCGACGGTCATCCGAATTTGGTCGAATACTGGGAGGAGGAGGAGAGGATACTTGTTTCCAATTTTCACCATTAAAGAGGCAGCATGTCGGCGAACATTCTTAACAGCTCGGGAACGAGTATCTTTACTTTGGCCTGCAGGGGAGTAAACAAGAGCAGAGAAAATCTTGTCGAGGACTTGAGGTAGAAGAGCTGCTCCGGACATGGCTACAGAATTCACTGGAATGAAAAGTTTAAAGCTAGAAACATGTTGCAGATGTACAAATATAATGTAAAAATAATAAGTAAAATAAATTATGATGCTTACCAGCGGGGGCCATCTGTCCAGATGACATGCTCAAGAACACAAAGAGGGCAGAAATGCATGTCAGTAATGTCGAGAGTATTAGTGGGTCAACCGGCTGGTACGCCAAGCACAGTTGCAGAAGTCTTAAGCCAGAAGGAATCGATGGCCTCTCTTGAGCTTGCAAAACACGACTTAAAATGCTTTCTAAACAAGTGGACAGAGCTTCCCATTCCTGGTGAACAGGATCGGAAACACTCAATCCAAATGTAGTATTAGGAACTTGCAGACATTTCACCAACCACTGCTCCACATAGCTGAAGGTTACTAATGGCGAAACAATTGTGGCTTGTCTATATTAGAAGAAGAAAATATTATCGTACAGTAAAACAAATTCTTTGCATAAGTATTGAATTGAAGAATAAACACGTTCTTACCTAAATGTATCAATAAAATCAGATCGGCATCTATAAAAATATACAGAAAATTCATCTTCACTATCAAAGTCCATCCGGCTGTATGAAATCGGATCCCCAATGTTTGTAGGAGACTTTGAAGATGTATAGCTCATTTTTATCAACTTTGGAGCAGTACATTGTACCCATTGTGGGATGTAAGAGAGAAAAACGGGGTCTCTTGAAATGTGCTCGTGCTTCATCATGCTATTCCATAAGGGATTCGCGAGATGAGCCAACGACAAACTGGGATGGCTCGAGAATGCAATTATTGCATCTAAAAAGGTGGAGAAGTTTGTAGGTCGTGCCATTCCATCTCTTCCCCAAATAGAACAAAGTTGGGCACCTAATCCGGTAAGAACCTAAATCAATGCAAAATAAATTATTACTTGAACTATTGAACATTATGAATATGAATTTAGAAAAATACCTGTATGAGTTTCTTCCTAAACAAATAGTGTTGCTCGTCCATACTAGGATGTTGAAATTTTGCTGCAGTAACTAGACATTGTACGGCCTCATCGTTAAACAAAATCAGCAAGGGTTTTCTCTCTTCAATTTTTCCTTTTCTGTTAACAATTTGTAGTAAACATTCAGCAGCTGAACATTGAAAAGATGCATCATTCAACAAAAGACATAAAATCTGCAGCAATCGTCCATTATGGGCCATTATATGTGTCATGGAGACCCATTCCACGAATCCAGTCAAGGTTAGAAGCACAACTTGAACAACCCTTGCATGTGAATTAGCTTTAACGCTATCTCCTGATTCAACACAAGCTCTAAATTGACTGACATGTAGTTCTATTAGCCGGAGGAAGAATTCGAAGATGACGGACATATTCGTGGTAAGAGCTTGGTAGATGTCCTTGCGCCGCTGGTTCGACTCGATGGTTTGGAGTAAGGCCACATCTTCAACCAATCGAAGGAAAACCAGGAGAACTAATTCGGTTTGGACTTCTCCACATGCACAGGCGTCCGAGAGCTCAGCGAGAAGACCGGGCCATTGCTGAGGCCATTCTCGTTTCACCATCTCAACCACCACTCGGCTAAGAGCATCTTTCATGTGTGGCTCCTCACTTATTCCACCAGCTGCCAGTAATTTCATCGAGTTTTCCTATAATTTTTGTTCCTTATTAATTTTTATGTGATTCTATTTAACACACAAGGAAAATACTATAATATTTTTATAGGAATGAAACCTTTTAACTTAAAGAGGTTTTGAAGGTTAAAGAATTTTATTTCCAACAATCCATTAATAATAAATCATGAATATGTAAAATCACAAGTTTCTGAAGTATGACTTTATATTTTTAAATTTTCGATATCTTAATTGAAAATGTCGCAGCACCCAAAGATAACTTATACAATTATAGTTTTAAATAGATGACAACATTTTTTGGTGATGATGATGGTCTACCTATGCATTCAAAAGAAAGAAACCATTATTTTAATTTCGGGAAAAATAATATTCATAATCTGAAAAGATAATAACAAAAATGTAATCTACAAAACATTCAAAATCTCAATAAGTTTAGTAGGTATCAATTGTATAATCCGCTTGATAGAAATTATTTTTGTATAGTTGTCCAGCTCAAATTTCATAATCAAATTTTAAACCACTTTTAGAAATTGGACTTGCTTGAACACATGTATTCTAAGTGATAATTCAATTACTTCTATATAAAAAATACCCAAAGCACAAAACCCAACGACCATCAACTAATAAGGTCTATCCACTGAAGAAATTCTATTCATCAAAAGACTAAAAAAGAAAAATTACTTTATGATTTATTACAGAAAAGAACATTTTAAAATAACACAGTTTCATCAAACATGCTCTAAAAAATTGAAAATAATTTTTAAGATTGTTAAATGTGCCTGGTCATATGTTAATAAAATAATCGGACACCCTTTTGTAAAAGTCAGAAGGAAAATAAATATTCTTTAACCTAGAAAGAAGGCACGGTTCCCTATGTTTCTTATTTTTATTCATAACAAATCTTATTGTGCAGCCAGAAAATGTTATTTTGGATTATTAGTGCACCTTTAATAAAACCATGTTACTTAAAAATGTTTTTTATTATTTTCCCATTTCATTTGTTTATAATTTACTGATATCAAAGTATTTTTTTTGTAATTCAACTGAAAGTAAATGTATCATTAAAAATTAATTTTATGGCATGCATTAGAACCTTTATAATTATTGTTTTGATAAGGATGAAAATTAACTGCAATTATTTACATAGATTTAGTTGATAAGTTTGTTATTTTGTAGCCGATAAAAAAAAGCCTGCAGTATAATAGTGTTGTAAAAAAATTATTTTAATACGTTTACCTAACCATATCCTTCATGCAATAATTAAAATATCGTTATGCCACAGACTACAGGTATTAAAACAAATACCTGATCTAATAATTTGATATATAATAGCACTATAACTATAAAGTAATGCATGTTCTAAAATTTATTATTCAGTACATCACGGATTAAGGTTGCACTAAACCATAAACAAAAACATTAAAAAAGCAATTATTCTTACGCTTTTTTGCTAACATTATTTAATATATAAGGGGTGCTGCCAGGTAGCGGTTCACTAAGATAACTTTTTTATATTTAGACATATTATAATCTAACTTGGTATGATTATTGTAAACAAGAAATTGCACTTGGTGACCCATAAATATCAAATATCTTATTTAAATAGGGAAACACATATGTGACTTTGATATTCTTAATCTACACGATATTCAAAGTACAGATCTGCACGACTATGTCAATCTTTTTAACATAGCATTCTTTTATTAAGATAATTTGAGTAAAACTGTAATTGTATAGCCCATTTAATAATGAAAATTAAGTTTGTATTAAAATACAGCCAAACTAAAAAATTGAAGCCATGATAATTTTCATATGAAGAATACTTTCAAATGGTAACAGTGTACCTATACCTATAAAATTCATTTATGGGCTACGATTATGCTCAGAATAATGTGTAGATTAAGAATATTGTCATTAAATTATGTATTTCTCTATTTAAATAAGAAATTTGATGATCATATTTGATGTAAAACATAACCTGTTACTAGGTCATCAAGTGCAATAAAAAATTTGTGTGTGTGACTAACTGGAATCATTAGTAATTTTCTTATTAAAAAAAATAAAGAAAATAAGAATACAAGATGTATGAGAAATTTGAAAATTTTATAATAAAATATTATTTATAGTGCATTTTAGAATCAAATATACTTTGTACGACAAACCTAATAAAGCCGTGGCAAATATCAATATTATACTAACTTGTAATAAAACCATTTAGAAATTGAGGTTTGTCATAATATGATAAATTTTAAATTTTGTATTTCTACTGATTATTTTTTAGCCCATGAGGATAAGAGCTGCGTAATTACCTAAAATATTATCATTCTAAAAATTATAATATATTTTCAATATTACTGTTATTTCTGTTACTATAATTTGCTGCAACAATTAAAATATTGTGAAATCTTTCAAGTCTAAGGAATATATACGTTGCATCATCATCTCATGTGTAGCTAAATATAAATTGGTGCTAAGTTATGAAATAAAATATGTACATAAATATATAAACAATATATAGAAATAACTTTAAAAAATATGGTGTGTTATTATAAGTCGGTATGGAGAAACGTACCTTAATGAAAAGCTTCTCCTGCTGCGAAATCTGATTCCAGCGGTATTTAACAGTGTGCTCCATCAACTGCAGGCCAAAGTGCCTAACGACGAGGGAATATTGCGTTCCAGCTGCCAGAAACAGCCCGGCTTCCGCACAAAGAGGCGAAGTCTCCTTGAAGCTCTCACAAGCCGTGTAGGCTTTCATACGATCCGATTGAGAAGCGGCCACGCTCATTGTGAGCTCCACTGCTCGAGCGAGATCCGCTGCCAAGCCTGCCACATCGTTGGTAGCCATCTCAAGAGACAAACTCAAGTTGCTTCTTCTGAAAGGTAAAGTTTTGGGTTGTCACATGCACAAAACAGCATGGTGTGGGAACTCACCAGAGAGTTTGACTTCAGATGCTGATGGGTACCTGTCCCTCAATTCTCATTGGAATAGACTGAAGCAGAAGCGTCCGACAACACGAAACTAACTTAATAATTAAACCATATGATACGATTTTATTTGTAATTACTTTATAATGAAGATCTCAGTGGCGGTTGCCGGCTATTCTATCGACATCTTACAGCGGACATTTAAATCAACACGTTTCTGTCATGCAACGGGCCAGAAAACTCCATGTTTGTTGGCAAACTTGATACTCCAGTTCTGCCAACCGTGGAGTTCCTGTTCTTCTTCATCTTCCTTTTATTTGTTTGTTTACATCTGCGATTCTTGCGGTAAACAAGCATTCGCACACTCTAGTGAGTTCTTCCGTCATATGCATACAATTCTGTTTTTTCTAGTGCATATATTGCTTTGAAAATGTCCCTTGCAACAAGAGACAATATGTCGGAACTCTTCAGGAAGTAATCACGGTTTATTACGAATAATAATATCAGCTAATATGTATAAATCAACTATTAAAATAATAGGTTCTTTCCAACAACACCAATTGATAGTTCGAAAACTGGTTAATGTACTGCACAGGGTCGGCCCATTCTAAAATTTTCGTCGCCATACGGTAATTCTGTACACATGAATGTCTGGTTGCCTATATTTTGCTCCTTAACCGACCCTGTGCAGTACATTGACCGGTTCTCAAACTATCAACTCGTGCTGTTCGAAAGAACCCCATAACAACTCTAAAAACTTTGAATCACTTATCACACTTTTTACTTTCTCTCAGAGAAAGTATGGTGATCATGCAAAAAAAAATGTTTGAGATTTTGATGAATCTTCGACATTATGAGTGCCCCTGAGTCGATTTGGCCCTTTTTACTTTTTTGTCTGCCTGAGTGTGTGGTTGGTATGTAGTCATTTTAGCTAAAAAGTAATCTCGTGTCAACTTTTAGGTTAATTCCGATAACCGGAAATGGTAGTTTATCTGAAACGGAAGTGAAACTCTTTCCTTCAATGTATTTGTTTCAAATTTTGTACTAGCTTTAAAAATGATGAAAAACTCACAGATGTTAAATTTTAACTTAATCCCTCAACCGGAAGTGGTAGTTTACCTGAAACGGACGTGAAACTATTTTAAGTGCCATTTTCCTTCGATGTATTTGTTTTGCATTTTGTACTAGCTTTAGAAACGATGGATAACTCATAGATATCAAATTTTAGCACAATAGCACAACCGGAAGTGTTTTTTTTACATTTTTTAAAATATGCATATACAGCGGGTTTCACCTAAAGTGAACCATTGAAATTATGGTGTTATTAGCAAAGATACAATTACCAAAATTTGAAAATTTACTCTACGCATAAAGGGCTACAAAAAACCCAAATAAAATTTTTATCTAACTCTCCTACTTTTCGCGCATGCGCACATCAAACTGTAAAAACATAATCATGATAAATTTTTTTTGATATCCTTTTTCCGCTGCTCATTCTGCGTACATCAATGTAAATATTGTTTCAAAATATTGACGCATGCGCACACAGTGGTTATTTAAAAAACGGGTTTTTAAATAACTGTAACTCCTTTATTTAATAAGTTAAAAAAAATTAAATTTTTTAGTATCTATCCAGTTCATGAAATACTTCAAAACCTTCCAATAATTTTTTTTCTATGACGTACAGTTTTCGCGCAAGCGCACATCACACTTGAAAAAACACCATTACTATTGGGTTTATTAAGGAATTGTGGTTCCCCTGGGTTTTCCGCGTACCCATATTGTTATGAAAAATCTGAATGAAGTCACTAATTTATGCATTTAATTGAATGCAATGCCAAAGTTTGTCTGGTCGACTACATGTGGCTCTTTTTGTACTTAGTAGCAGTATAAGTTAGAGGCGTTTAAATTCCTTCTTTCTATTGAGCATTTCACGACCCATTATAAGGGTTTTACTAATTTATGATATCTATACAGTGTTCGAAACGAGGATATCTGTCGAGTCTCTCACAAATATATAGATGTTTCAAACACTGAATAGATCATAATTCCCTTATAATGGGCCGTGAAATGCTCAATAGAAAGAACGAGTTTAAACGAATAGAAAAAAGATTTTATACACCTCTACTGCTATCAGGTATACAGGTATATAGGGACACGTACAGTAGTCCAGACAAATTTTAGCAGCGAATTCAATTAAATTCATAAATTAGTGACTTAATTAAGATTATTCATCACAATATGGGTATCGTTGTACGCGGAAAACCCAGGGGAACCACAATTCCTTAAAAAAACCTAATAGTAATAGTGCTTTTTCAAGTGTTATGTGCGCTTGCGCGAAAACTGTACGTCATAGAAAAAAGTTATTGGAAAGTTTTGAAGTATATTAAGTACTGAATAGATACTAAAAAAGTTCATTTTTTAACTTATTAAATAAAGGAGTTACAGTTATTTAAAAACCTCGTTTTTTAAATAACCACTGTGTGCGCATGCGTCAATATTTTGAAGCAATATTTTCATCGATGTACGCAGAATGAGCAGCGGAAAATGGATATAAAAAAAATTATCATGATTATGTTTTTTACAGTTAGATGTGCGCATGCGCGAAAAGTAGGAGAGTTGGATAAAAATTATATTTGAGTGTTTTGTAGCCCTTTATGCGTAGAGTAAATTCTCAAATTTTGGAAATTGTATCTTTGTTAATAACGCCACAATTTCAGTGGTTCACTTTAGGTGAAACACCCTGTAACATATGTATTGTGATGGATTTGGGGGGTAGACCTCTTATTGTTGGACAACTGGAGCTTAAGGAAATATTCCAAAAGCAAAAATGGCGGAAGATTCAAATAAGCATTCCCGATTTTAATTGGTCGAAGAAATTCATTTTAATTAATTACCTGTCTATCATATGTAGGACCCATGTGTTACGTTCTGTTCGTAGAAATCAGAATTCGTAGGCTAAGTTGTCACGTCAATAAATCGCTGCCATTAAGGCGAGGGTTATTAATGAGACGAAAAGAGACGGCGAGATACGTCTCATGAGTAATGCAAGAGAGAGAAAGAAAGAGCGAGAGAGAAAGAGGAAGCGAGATACTGTGGCACGTCGGTAGTCAGTTTGGTAATTTGTTTTGTTGTTTTGTACTATTTCGTGATATCATTTTGTTACTAAGAAATACCTCTTTTATTATTGAATATTATTACCTTCCGTCCTTAGGTTTTGATGAAGATTTTGCATGAATTGATGTGAAGTATAGTATTAGTTCTCTAATGTCACCACCCACGTGAGACATCGAAAATCTAGTAGTAAGTGTAAAAATGCAAGGTTCCCCAGTTCTATGGCATCATCAGGCCTTTGTAGTCTAATCACCTCCTGTCTTGTTCACATTAATACTACAAGAAATTTCCATTTTCATCTACTAACTGAATCTATTTTATATCTGTACTTTCTTTGTGTTATAACAATTTAAAAAGGCCTGATGATGCCATAGAACTGTGGCGAAACCGGTAGCCTTGTGATAAATATAAAAAAACTTTGTCAGGAAGGTACTAGAAATTTTATTTCTACCATTTCAGTAAGTGTAAAACCTCAGAGTTATTTATTGTATTTCATGGAACCCGAGATAACACGTATTACCATCAAAAGTCTGTTGTCTCATCATCGATTAGACACCGTGTACAAAGACCACGCTGTACACATGTGGCCACAATAATTACCTGGTGTCAATACATAAGGCATCTTAGGCTAATTTGGTCAGTGTGCAAATAGGGACTGTTTAGTCCAACTTATTAAAGGGTAAACAAACTGGTAAAAAGGGAATAAGGATCGGTTTCTCCCACGCGGTGACAATCCCTGGGTTATAACACGAGTCCCCACTGGGTGGGCTTGGCAGGTTTTGGGACACCCAGTTTTATCTTGTCCTGGCAACACTAAACTAGGAGAGGTGGATACTCAAGGTGAGTTCCCTGAATCATCACAAACCCATTCCCGCTGGGCGACCTCCGGAGAATGCACTGATCAAAGCCAAACGCCGGCAATTCCTCAAAAGGTTAATACAAAGAAGTGAGACTGACTTCATTGAACTAAAACATCCCGTCAAATCTCCACCAAAATCATTTACATTTTGACTGAATTGGGTCAATGAGATTCATTCGAAATTAATTTGAATTTTAGAAGTCCTTCGTTTGTTACAGAAAATACCTTTTATTGCAATTGAAATGGAATTACCTTTAGTTTGTTGATTAATTTGATTTATCTTTACTTGCGATTGAAATTTGATCGGAATTTTTAACGTAAATTTTTTGCTTTGAGTTATTTTGTAATATCTGAACTTTGTGTCATTATTTTATTATGTATTCCGAATGAAGCAAAGGGTTAAGCATTTTGTCACGGCTGAGTTTTGGTCATGTTTCGTGTGTGTACCTGGACAAACGTGAACATAAGCGTTAGAGGTGTGCTATTGACATGCTTTAGAAATAATTTTAAAATAATTTGACCTGTTTATTGTTGTCCACTGCTAATCCTAACTGATGTCTGCAATCAACCCATTTATGCTGCCCCCTGTCGCCAACACCAAACAGTAGACACCTCTAATTAACCAGAAATACAGGGTGTTTAAATAAAACATGTTTATAATAAATTCAAATTTCATATCGCTTCTTTGATGTAGTGTAGATACACATATGTACTATCCTTATGAATTACGCCATCTAGTGTAATATTGACGAAGTAGTTACAAGCAAGGAAATCTAGAATGATGCTTATGCAACACAATATCTTTTCCTGTCGCGCCGACTAAAAAATGTCTAAACACTGACATTAGACATTAGTAATGAGTGCTATTTTAAAGATGCGTTATGAATTTTGAATTTTTTATAAACATGTTTTATTTAAACAACCTGTACTTTCTTTTACCGCAATCTTCCGGTAACCCTTTCTTGGCCAGTTGCCCTTCGACTCTTACTCTTTTTTGATCGCTGGGCAACTAACTGCATATTTCTTTCGATATTTTCCCTGCTCTTTTTGCTTGTTGGTAGTCATTTTAAAACTAATTATTCCTGAGATATTTTCCCTGCCCTTGTCCGAGTGCCTTCTCAGCTGTCGGCTAATTTTTATGAATAGTTTAAACTTCTGCGCATTTGGTCAAAGAGCGCCGAGATGAATTCTGGCACGTCCCGGAATAACATTTATTGCTCCATTTTCAATCACTAAATCTCCGTCTTATTTCGGTCTTGTGGATTCGCGTTAACGTTGGTAGACTGACGGCATTATTTTTGTACAATTTTTGATGAAAAACCTTATTTCACGGTTATATATGATAATTCTTTTTCTCTAGTTTCAATATTCAAGAAGAGGACAAGGTATGATGTTACAGTACAGGGTGTTTAAATAAAACATGTTTATAAAAAATTCAAAATTCATAGCGCCTCTTTGAAATAGCACACATTACTAATGTGTAATGTCAGTATTTATACATTTTTTAGTCGGCGCGACAGGAATGGATATTAGGTTGCATAAGCATCATTGTAGATTTCCTTGTTTGTAACCACTTCGTCAATATTTCACTAGGTGGCGCAACTCTTAGGGATAGTATGTGTACACTACATCAAAGAAGCGGTATGAAATTTGAATTTTTTATAAACATGTTTTATTTAAACACCCTGTACTGTCAAGCCATCAGCAGATTCAGTTTAGCGTACTTCGCAATGACGTCACTCTACCAAAGTTAACGCGAATCCACTCTAGTAAACATTCGTTAACATTATTGACGCATGGCGAAAACAATTTTAATAAGAGTCGAGGTTTTTTATTCTACATTGCGTATGTTAAATCCCTAACAGTATGTACAGGGTGTTTAAATAAAACATGTTTATAAAAAATTCAAATTTCATACCGCTTCTTTGATATAGTGTACACATACTATCCTTAAGAATTTCGCCATCTAGTGTAATATTGACGAAATGGTTACAAGCAAGGAAATCTACAATGATGCTTAAGCAGCCCAATATCCTTTCCTGTCGCGCCGACTAAAAAATGTATAAACACTGACAGGTATTAGTAAAGTGTGCTATTTTAAAGAGACGCTATGAATTTTCAATTTTTTATAAACATGTTTATTTGAACACCCTGTATATAATATCAAAATCGCTTTGAATCCTTGTGTGAATCTGTCTTATCTTATCCAGTACACCTTTAGAAATACACGAGAAAGTCGAGTGGAGACCACTCTATATTTTTTTATAAATTAGAACTTTAATACAATGTTATTGTATTGCTACCTCGAATTCTAGTATGTACTTTAGAACGTTTATTTTATCCAAAACAAGTAGAGGAAATGATAATATAAAGAAAATATTTGCCAAAAGTTAATTTTTAATTATAAAAAATATTATTGTGAACAAATTGAAGTACCTGAATTATAATTCCGCGGGAAGATTTTAAACTAGTAGAAGAAGAAATAAAAATAACATGGGAAGGGAAATGAAAGACTGCATAAAATAGGTGTAGAAAAAATGCTAGATAAAAATAATAAATATTTTTAAGGGAAAGAGACCTCTTCATTATTCATTTTATAAGTGTTATCGGTTTCGAACCTGTTGGAGTGTAAAACCACAGATAATAGCTTTGTTCGTAGGACCCTATTTTCAAACCACTCGTTGCGTACGAGCGCTCGTTGGTGACGTCACGTTCGAACGATCTGAAGCTGCCGTTCGAAGGAATCGCTCGAACTGGTCTAATACCTTTCGTTCGAACGGCAGCTTCAGATCGTTCG
>JAWQRP010001058.1:0-21515 GCA_033557875.1 Quadriops clusia | reverse complement strand
TGCATTTTTAACAAAAATGAAAATACACATTATTTATAATTTTGGATGCTTAATGTAATGCAAGCATTAACTCAAATCAGTGACAGGACCTTATTATATAAAAAATTCTCTATCCAAAGTGATAAAACTAATCATAGAAAATAGGAGGAAATACATTTGGATGTGGAAGAAAAATTTGAGAAAATATCGGAAAATGGGCCATTGGGTATTATTTCAATGTGAAAATGAGTGTAATTGAAATACGTTTTCATAATCTAGGGCGCTAAATAAAATTCATTTTCATTAAACAAAAATACTGAAATTTCAAAATTTAACCAGATACTTTCCGATAACCCGTTAAAAGTTGTACCTACCGTGCAATTTTTTAACGCTTCTTTGGATACTTTTCACTTCATCGAAACAGATCTAAATTTTTATTTCTCATTCAATAATAATAATATTTATCATTGAATTTTTAATAAAGATATATTTGTATACTCTCATATTATTGCGGTTTCTTTTGTGGAAAATATTTGTGCATCGACTGCAGCGAAAATATTTGTAGCGCTATTTTCATGAAATAAAAATTATGCAGTTGGCCGAGTAAATAAATTTATTATCTTAACTTGGACTGCAAAGCAGCTTGTTTACAAGCGTGGTAAATGTGATAACGGATAAGTCGTTATCACTATCCCACAGATACAAACTCCTTATCGAACTAAGCACAAAGCCAGCATATATGTGTTATTTTAAAAAGGGTTATGGTTATAAGAAATTCCCGGAACCTTATCTGCGCAATTCCAGTACATTTTATTCATTAGAAGTGTCTAATTTTTGGAATTGCCAGTTCACTCATACCTATTCAATTTGTAACCCAATCTTGGAAGTGAACTTATAAGAAGCAGTGTCCACACTTTTATTGTGGAACTATATGGAAATCGTACAAAACATGCAACCTACATCAGAGTTGCTGCGCTTCCGCCAGTAACTTACAACACACTTAATTTTGACACATTTTGTATTTAAATGACCAATTATAATTAATATTATTTTAATTAAACCAGTGTATCGACTTAACGAGCCGTATTAATATTAAAAGGCAAGAAGGAGAGGTTCATCAAGCCGATTGCGAGTCATTGACAAAACAGTAAGCTAAAATATTAGAATGGATATCCTGCAATAACTAAGATAGCTGCCTTTTTTCTCATTTTATAAATATTGAGAGGAAATTGGATTGTCGTTTCCTGCATAAAACCAGTCTAACAGGTCGCTAATTAAATAGCGCATTATTTTAGTGGCGATCCATTGATACTGATTTGTTTGATTAAGCACTAAACCGTGGCTTTATGGATAGACGAAATTAACAACTCTCCCCGGTGGCGGGCTCCTGTTTTATGAATTTTATGATTAACGCAGGATGTCGCTTTTCTAAAATCGCCATTAGGAATCATTGGTACAAATTACGTGCATATATTAATTTATCACGGTTGTTACCTAACATGTGCTATAACATTATGTGTTTAATGCATATTTATATACAATTATTTATGTATTGCACGTTCTGAGTATCTAATTTTATAATGTATTTAACTGTGTATTAAATCATGAAGATGGTGGAATTTTTTGTTGTAATCATCAAGAGTAGAATAGAGCGTAAGGGCAATAAGAGAAATTGGTTTTAATTTGTCAGCGAATTTCAAGCGAGCAGCGCTCATTGTGATTCGAGCTACACCCAGTTCAAATATTGAAAATTAAAAAGGAGGGTTAATATTTGACCGGAAACAGGAAACCAAATACAAATTGAAGAGAGACGCCCGTGCTATTTGCTACGTGAGCTGAAGTGCAAAGTGGATATATGTAATATTTATTATTGACGAGCTTGTTGAACAATGGCTGGGACAAAATAACGTTTTCTACAATTATCGCTGTGACGCTGATGTTAATTAATATTCAGAGATTTCTAGCATAAATAATTATACGCCGACGCAGACTGCTCTCGAGCTGCCATCGGCGTAATGACGCTTTGCATGTAAAAATCCCTAAAACAGAACGGAAACCGCGACAAATAAATTTGATAACGAATGATTGTGAATTAAGTAAAATTTAAATAGTTATTCGTATTCATAAAGATATCTAACTTTGATTATTACGCGTGTGTGGACGTTATCTTTTTTAATCACATACGTACTTATAGCAAAGATATCTTTGCTTATTGTAACTATAGTATGTGGATATATCCAAGTTGTTTAATATCCAAGTTGTTTAATATCCAAGTTGTTTAATATTCAAGTTGTTTAATATCCAAGTTGTTTAATATCCAAGTTGTTTAATATCTAAGTTGTTTAATACATAACACAAGTTTGATCGTAATCTTACAAAATAAGCACAGCAGGATATAAAAGCTTATAATGCAAGATTTACACAGAAGCTACAAAGTACCGCTTACACAAATAATTAAAATATTATTATCGGTTCAAAAAACTATCAGCGGAAACTAAAAATAAGGTAGTTATATTTCCGGTATAACTAGAAATCTAATGGTTGTACAATTATGTTTTGAGGAACATTTATACCGCAGTTATAACTGTAAAAAAGAAAAATGTTGAAGTGGATACACCGACGTATTTCGCGTAATGTATTGGTTTTTTTAATGTGTTACTGTCTGTACTTTTTAGCACAGTCGCGATGACGTTTTTCAAAAATATTACCTCCCTGTAATTAAATTGCGCTGTTATGTCCAGGAGAGGGAAAGCTTTTAGAAAGCAAGCGGCCTTATTAATAAAGTTAGAAAGACTCTTCTCCTTGCCTCGTAAAATAAGCCACGATTCGAAATTGAGATTGCCTTATGTATTACTTAATATCTATTCGTATCTCTCGTAAAACAATTCAATTATCTCCCCTATGTCGCTAACTTCGTTGTATTATTGTATTTGCCGCATGGGCGCGTAATGGAGCTTGCGAGATACATTCGGGGTACTTTTCCTAATGTAAAATATTTTTTACCAGTTATTGAATTAAATGAGCGGGTGGTTGAACAATGAGGACGCATTGTTGTGTGAATTAGTCTGGAATTCATTCATAACTCACGAATGCCTATATAATGTCAGAGAATCGGAGGCCAAAGTAAAACAATCGGAGACCTAAGTAAGACAATCGGAGAGCTAAGTAAGACAATTGGAGACCTAAGTAAGACAATCAGAGACCCAAGTAAAACAATCTGAGACCAAAAGTACGCGAGCTGGCAAGGGCAAAACTGTTCCGTTCCGAGAAGAGGCCTTTTTCAGGACCCTCCCCGAGCAAATGCAATAAAAAGTGCAAGATGCGTTCACAATGCGTTATCAAACGGTGGTGCTGCACCTTCTGCAGGCCCATACGCCGTTTCCTACTCTGAATGGTGGCGGAGTGAATACGTATTGTACAACTTCCGGCAAAGGAAACGAAGCAACCTGACACCGAGGAACACGTGATTTGACTACCTTGCCTCACTAACAAATTTGGTGGAAATTTTATTTACACGTCGCGGCACATGCTCGAAATCCTGATTGTTCCGCATAAATAAGATGTTAATATCGCATCTGAGCTTAAGCCCAGTTACCTAAAGCGAGCCTCGTTAGGCTCGTTACTGGTGGCATCATTAAATTAAAAATATAAGGGTGTTTTGCGGCTACTACTTAAAATGCACTCATTACACGATGTATAAGTTCATAAAGGGTAATTTGGTTCCCACAATGTATAATTATGTCACCACCAGATGATAATTTTATCGTCGAATCTAAGTATTAAAGGGCTCGTTTCCCGGAGGTATTTTAATTTTCTAATGTGGTCATGTTACAATCGTTTTATCTCGGATTGTAATATTCGTTTATTAGGGAATATTGCCACCCTAAATAGCTGCTATACGACGTAAACAGTAATTATGTCATGTATTTTTAACATAATTGGGCTTGTGTTCTTGGAGAAGATTATTAGAAATGCCCTTAAAATTACCTTTAATATTGATTATCAATCAATGTAAAGAAATGATTTTGATCCTTCTTGTGTAAAGGGTAGAGCATTTAAGAAGACTTAGGTATAGGTTACTTCACCATCTGGATGCCATCTGCTTTGATACAAATGCAGTTGACTGATTCAAATTTGAATTTTATATGCAGGGGCAAAAAATTCTTGAATTATACTATAATATTTTTATTATAATATAAACAAAATTTACCTACCTTTTTTCCGTTCGTTTGCGCTATTTATCTCTAGGATCGCCTTAACTTTCATTTCTTCTTCCACCACGATTTCTATGTATTTCCTTTTCTAATATTTCCTCTGTAAAGAATTATTTAATTAAAATTAATTGTTTATGTAGTAATTTCATTAAATAGCATAGTAATAGTTTTCACAAAAAAATTAACGTGTAAACTAGGTTGAATAACTTTAGTAACTAACTAAGAAATCAGGAAACTCAGTGCTATTTTCACAGCAGTTGGTATGTCAACTTCATTAAAAATGATAGAAATTGCAAACTTTTGAAAAAGTTTAATCTGTGATCTTCCCAAGTAAAAATTATTAAAAAACAAATTAATCTGGCGTAACCCACAAGATATTTGAGCAAGGTTATTTGTAAGAAAACATTTTTGACGATGGTGAGTATCTTTTAATAAATGTAACGTATAACATTAATAAATTAGTAGTAACATTCAACATGACATATTTAAACCAATACAGCAACTTGATAACGTGATATTTTGAAAATAAAAGTATGTTTTTAATATAAACAATAAATTCAATTTCGTTGGAAACTACATATTTGGAGGCAATCTACAATGTAGTTTTAAAACTCAATGACCTTTTCATATTTATTGTGTCCTAATTATTGTGTACTAATTATTGTTTCCTAATTATTGTGTCTAAATTATGTGTCCAAATTATTGTGTCCTAAGTACAATTCTCTTATCGCGAAAATTACTCCAAAATATTTCTTCTTTAGTGGAAGTGTATAGTATAGAAGTAAATTAATTTCCAAATTTTAGCTGTCGGGTAATTCGAAAATATCGTGGTTGATTAAAACTTAATTTGCAAATGTATATAACCTAAGTTATTTACCTGAAACCAGTCATTAAAGTTAGTAGGATTTTTTTAAATATCATATGTCTTTAAGGTAGACCTACAATTTTTACAAAAATGAATATTTACGTAATATGATTATTTCGCAATAAAACTGAGTTGTACATACGTACAGTTGAAATATGCGAGCAAACTGCGTTAAAATTTCACGTTTTCATCGCTCCTCAACTCCTTGAGACTTCGAAAGCTCTCGCAGCAGCTCCAAGTGGCAGAAAAAGCTCTCTTCTAGCCTCTCTCATAGTCAGCGTGTTCGGCTATCTAGTGTGCCGTTGCTCAGGGTGGGAGAAGCTCGACCCTCCGCGTGAATCCAGCAGGCGTGGAGGGAGTCGTCATCGTCAGTCTGAAGTCGCGCTTTGCTTCGAGCAGCTGTGTCTCTGGCCGGTAGTGACGTAATCGGAACCACGGCGTCGCCCAAGGGCACGATGGTGCTACAGGTGTTGGATTTAGTCAGTACTAGCGGTGAACCTTTTTACGGAGACTGCCCTGTGAACACTTCTTATACTGACCTGGATGTCAACGGATCTACTCATACCACTTGCACAGTGGTCCCGCAAGGTACTTAAAATTAGAACTTTTATGGGATCTGAGATGTTTGGTCTCTTCGCCTATCATTCTTGTAATAATACACCTGAGGAAGAATTGGGAACCCGAAGAATTTTATTGGGTCCCTTTTATTCATTGGCTCCCTTTTATTCATTGGCTCATCCTCGTTGTTCAATTTTCAAGAGTTACTAGGTTTATTGTTTTCTTGTAGAAAGATTTCCAAGCACTGTAAACAGAGCGTCGTAGGTCAGTTAATGTGAACATTAACATTGATGAATCAAGATCAGGTAATTTTGAAAGATGTTCACGCACATCAAGAAACTATTATCACATATATGTGCTATTATCCATCATAAGTTGGGAACCGTTATTCAGCATATTAAAATAAATCATAGAATCGATAAAAGAATCATTTTTGAGCGATGGCAATCTGGAAGCAACGCAATAATTGTTTATGTTTCCGGCACAAGGTGCCACCAGCTCTTCTTTATTTTCCACGGGCGCAGCAACAAAGTTATGATAATAAACTTCAACGTTTAGAGTAGTATAAACTCCCGCGTGTATATAGAGAACACATATAGAGAACGTATATGGCAGAACATAACTCAGCAACAAAACAGTCATCGTTACCAAATGACATCCAGCGACAACTCGGCACAACATCTCAGCTTGTAACAAATTAATGACGAAGACTAACATGTTATTTATTGGGTCCTAAACATTTAACAATATCTTATAACCACAAAAAAATGTTTAGATCGAGAGATTATTCACAGACCTCTCCGTGGCCCCCTTTTCTCCCTCATTGCCAAAGATGAGCTGCAATGTTTATTTTTGGTCCGCGACATGCCGAAGCAATTAGATTAGCCTCCCCCTCGAGTACGGCTCCCTCTCGCGATCTGCAACCCTTTGAAATAGGTGCGTGGAGCGCAAGAGGTGAACTAGTCAATTAATGTGCGGTATAGAGTCATGAATTATTTCGGTTGTGCTTTCTGGCACGGGCCCGCAACAGGTGTTGTGGCAGAAGGCATTCGGCTTGAAGTCAGCTGTGGCGCGATCATACCAGATGCCACCCGTCACAGTTACTAACCCTGGCTGTTCAACCCTCCGATAATGTCTTCTTGGCTTCTAATAATAAACGACCAAGTTTTTCGAATTAAAGTTTCTTCCTTCGGTCATACGACCGGCGCACATAGTGTGCGCCGCGACGTAATACAACCAAAAGAAAAAATATGTCGACTAAAAGAAAAAAGTTCTTCAACATACCAAAACCTCTAATACGTTCGTCAGCACAACATAACAATAAATATTTGAACGCATACCCTACAGACAGTGAGAATTTAGCTTCCCAACTAAACTCTTAATTCAGGAGATTTACAACCAAATTATGCCGACCGTTCGCTTGGTTGGTTTAATGAGGACATAACACACATAGCTCTATCCCAGAAAAACTGCCGTAATGACTTCTGATTGAAACGTAAGCTATTCCTCCCATCTCTTGACTTCACTTTCACAGTTGATAGTTTTAGCCGTAATAAAATCTCGGGTAGGATGCATATTAATATCATAAATCCGGTTTATATCTTAACGTTTTTAAACGGGCATGAAGAACGAGCGGTATGCAACAACGAATGGATTCAGAAGAACACAGCCATAGGAGAATAAATATCAGGTCTGGGGAATATTCATAAGATCATTCTAGTAGCCAAGAATCCGAATACCGGAGAGAGATCCTGATCGGCGATACGTTCTAATATGAATTGCTCAAATGCCCCGGACTATTTGTATAAATAACGATCCAGCAGTGCGTGCTGTAACAAATTTGTATCGCTTTAATGAACTACATGGTAAGTACAAATAACATTATCGGCGCTATAAATTTCATCGTGTCTGGTGAATAAATCTCAACCCTTTCTTGAAATACTTTCTCCCAGTATTTTTACGGCACTTATCCATCGATGGTATTGCATGCATTTATACAGATTTGTCCGTTAGGAAGCAATAGAAACCAGCGGCACAACTAAGCCGAACGAATTCTTGAAAATTAATAGCCTGGGAGGAACATGTGTGCTGCAGATATCTTCATCCACTTCAATGCAGCATACAGAAACAATATTCCAATTCTTTGTAAAATCGCCATGTGTTCGGCCCTTTTGGTATTGTTCAAACCAAGCTTGGTTCTAACTATCTGCGGTTAAGCCCATAAGGTCTCGCTTTTTCTCCACGAACATCCAATAACAATAATTTAAATCTATTACTGGAAAACACTACATTTTCTCCCCTGACACCAGGAATGTCGTGATTTGTTCCCGCGCTATGTAATTATGTACCTACTTATTTAAAATTTAACGGCTGCCTAATTTGGACGATCTTGTGAAAAAAGAAGAGTTTCCTAGAGGTGTGTGATTACGAGGCGTATCCCATTAAGCAATACTGCTTCAGTTCTATTATTGCCGTAATAAATAATAATAAATTTTGCTTTCGCATTAATCTCTGTAAAAATCATAAATTGTGCGGAAATTGGGCCACGGCCGCGCTGCTTGCATTTTTCGCTCCGCACTTGAACGTAGCTTTTCGTTGATTAATGTCACTTTCAGAGCAGTCCAGGTGCAACCAGGTAGAGTACTCTGAGGATTGCGCAACTCACATTTGCTTTCTACCATTATTACATGTGGATAAGTACGTACACACGAGACATAAGGCAACGTAAACTGAAATTAAACCGGTAGAAAATTATAAAGATTAACGTGTTTCAGAGGACGACAGTGAAATTATATTGCAGCATTTTGCAATTTTTTTCGCGGAGGCAACGCAACACTTTGATTGATGATGCCAATTGCCGCTAAAAGTACATTCTGCCCGCTTTAATTTTGTTTCTATTATACTTGTGGCGTGCTTATTACCCCAATGCGCAAGAATAGGGTTCACGCATGGTTAATTGTAATTATTTTAATGCGGATAACATTATTAAGGCAGGTGCTGGTTGAAGTTCCCATTCAGATTCTCTGCAAAGAAAACAAGCGAATTCTTGATTAATCAACTCGTGTGTTTGGCCACAAGTTGTGCTGAGGCGCAATCTAACATTCGAGTATTAAAATTTTTATTCGCTTTATGTTCTTTTATATTCCGCTTAATTGCTTTTATATCGCTGCTACGCTGACCTGCGATATTGAAGTGCATGGGAGATGTTTATCCTTCTGCCGCCTGAATGTTTATTTTAATGGCGCATTAATTTTGTGGCTAATAAGAATTTTACAGAATAATAATTATTGCTGTTATATAACTGCCGCCGCGGTTTTTCTGGAAGTGACATAAAAGTTTCGTTCGTAAAAATTTGTCCGAAAGCATACAATAAATTAGGAAGATTAAGAAGCGAAAGTAACTAAACCAACACAGCGTTATTATAATATTCGGTAGGTACACACACAGGTAGCCGTGGAGTTAATCAATTTAAAAAACAGGTTCTAGATGATCGCTGTGCTCTAAAATATGAAATAACCCATAAAGCAAACAACGGCGGCAATCAGTGCTACCAATTACTTTGCATACAATTAACGAGATACAATATAACGGAAATTATTTTAACGAAGTGTATGTACAAGGCGAGCGCGTAAATTGAATCGCGGGGTATCGAGGAATAAGGTGCTATCACGGGCAAAGAATAAAGAGCAATATTCTTCAAAACCAACGTACTCAAAGCGAGTTCGCGTTTACTTTAAAAATGTAAAACTGGTGTGAGACAGGTGCGTCGAGGCACCTGCTCTTCGGAGTTGGAACAGTTCGTCCGCGCTTATACTTTTACCAGTCGTTGTTCTTCGATGTTACTGCTGCGTTATCGTGATTCTGCTTGGGATACAGCAGATATCATCATCGGCCGCTTGGCGAGGAGCAAAACTTGCCCAGGGAATAGAAATTGCGTTATTTCCACAAAAGCGACGATACTATCTCTAAGTGAAATGTGGCTCGTCGGCCTTTCAGGAACTAGAGGCGATATATACCCTCGAAGACGCCAGGGTTAATTCCGAAGGCAACCTGCATTTTTATCAGTTTTTTCTGCCTGCCGTTTTTTACCTTTGCGTGTGGATTTTTTATTGACTGCTGGAATGATGATTATCTTTGTTTTCGTCACCTCTCCGGAATTTTATCTTTCCCCTTCTCGTGAGGGTGCCTTCTGCCGTTGATTTGTGTTTACCCGCTTAAGTGCTCGATTGCAATGTTACGAGAAAGCACAAAACTTTGTGTACTTATGACTACAAATGAACGTGCAAAATACATCCTTGCCGCAAAATGATATATTATTGAATGAAGAGATTGGCGATTGGACCGTAATCCACAACTCTGAGGTCAATTATTCAACCACTATAAACACCGCTGAGAATTTATATTAGCGCACCTGAGCCTCGCAGGATTTTTCTTCCGAGACGGTAACACATCATAGTAGCGCATACTTGCAGACTTGTTCCTTTAATCAGCGCGGATTCCAGCTCTCTGCTTTACAAATACTGAGTTATTTCTCATGGATAATTGTATAATTATCGATGAAAAAATCTAGATAAGCGAGGAGAGAACGGATTAAATAAAATTGCTTTGACTTGCTCTTTCTTATTTATAATCGTCGTTAATGTGTGTACGTGTAATCGCTTGATTGTAATTTTCCTTGGGATGTCGCTTTTAAGTGGCTGCATAATAATGCAAATGCGTTTAAAGAAATTTTGTTATTGTAATGAATCTGATAAGATCAAATAAGCCGGCTAGATAAAATTTAATTTTTTTTTAAAACTGGAATTTCAAAATCTGTTGATAAAATTCTAATTTGGATCCGCTGAAGTATGTTTGGTAAGGTGGTGATACAGGCATGTTTTAGTAAATACATATTTAACAGTATTTCTAATAACACGTTGCAAATTTAGACTTCATGGCCGTTTTACTTTGATCTGTGCGCACTTACGTTGGTTGCTATTAGCAAGTTTGTTGACTTATTCATTATCATGTGAAAGAACTGTTTGAATATTATTACAACTGACAGCGACTGGTTACCTCATAGTTCATGTAGTATATTTATTGTAGTGTAAAATTAGTATTCTGCTAAAGCCCTCATCCTCCGGACGTCCGGTATTGTTGTACTCGGCGATTGATTCAAACCAAAATCAAGCGCCAAATTGAGCAACACCGTGCGTTATAATTTCTAATAAGCCTGCGTCAGCCAGCGGCCATCGTGCCATAATTGTTCCAGAATTTGCCTTTAATTTATTTGCGTTTTGAAATTTACGTATGTACAAATAATCTTATGTTTGAGGAAATTGCTAATTTGAATGTACATGCGCGTCCTCTTTAGTTGTAATCCATAAACCTACTTAAAAACAGGAGTTAATTCTCTCTAGAGAGCATATTTTTTCATAATTAGACTGATGCGACATCATCCCTACACAGACTAATTATTTATGAATTAGTGCCTGCTGACCAGATTATTTCTTGAGATCTGGTCATTCTATTAATAGATGCCCGCACATAGGGGCATTTTTGTCTGTCTGGCTTTAAAACAATCAGAATTATTTCTGCTTTCTCCGTCGTTAATGGCTTGTGTGGTCATTCTGCACCCCAACTGCAGACTTGCATTGTCATATTTTGGGCTTCTAATGTTCCAACCGAGGAACAGATATCAACAGATGCGTACACACAAAAAATGATGGTAAAATTCATGTCGAGTTTCATATAATTGTGTATGACTAACTTGGTAAAGTTCTATAATTTACGTGTTTTTACAATACTTGTGTGCCGTTTGAAAACATTTACTTTAAAAAGCATAACAAGAGTTGTAAATTTGCAAGAAAATTGAGCTCTGTGTAACAACGTAAATAGTGTGCAACTATTGATGGTGTGCCTCCACCAATTGTGCAGGTATAGGGAAATTACATGGTTATGACAAAGTTCTAAACATTGAAATATACACATCGTAGTTTAATGAATATCTTCAGCTATAAAAATTTATATTTTTGATAAACTGTTCCCTGCTTTACAAATTGGAAGATAAAAAAAAAATGTTTGGCAATAAACTAAAGGTTTGATAATAAATCTGGGTGCCATATGAATGACAACTTTTAATAGTGTTTCTCGATTTTCTCCTTGTTATAAATCTGTCAATTTCTTAGAGATATTGGGTATTTATCTTCCATCTTTGGTATGCATACATCAAGTGGTTAAGTCACGTACGCCACTGACTGTACAGACGTGAACGCCATACTCTACACTACTTATAGCCAACTGGGGATTTCGCGATGACCCCACTATACAACAGTTTGTTGCTGTAAAAACAATGGAAATCAATATTAGTTTTATTCACCTCGATCGCGGTACAAGGGCACAGCAGCACGGTTTTCATGGACCAACAGCGAGTTGAAGGCGGGGCCAGTCTCCCAATTAGTTGACAATGTGGAAAGGCGGATCTCAGAGAGCCAATCCTGGTTTCGTGCCGAGTCTGCGGTCATCTCCGTATAATCCTACGGTCATGCACAGCTTTGTAACTACGTAGGATTCTGCGTTGTGAATTATCCGTGTTGCCTCGCAGTTGGCTATGAAACTGTTTTGTTTATTGCTGTTTGGATCAGGGGGGCTAGGTTATTATGTGGAAGGCGCAATTTTTAATTATGACCGGTCTGCCGTAGGAGGATCGGCTAGGAAACCATTTTATTTTCAGAAATGACATTGTTGATTGTCTTTTGCTGGATCAATATTAAATTAACACTGGAAATCCAGTGGCGTTCCTGGTATTAATTTACATAAGTGATTGTACTCATAGGAGAGTAGATATGTGAAAGACGTGAAACTTAATCCAATGAGCCTTAACCCATCATCTAATTAATACAGACGGCGAGCATTTGCTAAATTAGAAAATATTTTGTTTCAGGAGGTTATGGACAGATGAGGAGTCCCGCTTGTCCACAATCAGATGAGATTCGAGAAGACGGTTCACCACCCCCTGTGCCCCCTTCTAGCTTCCTTCACCTGCAAAGAAATCCCGCATTTCACCACCTGAAAGATGGTTAGTTTTACAAATATTTATTTTATGGCACCCCTGCAATATCCATGCAATTTGCACATTTTAACATAATAATCATAAAAGATGTCAGAAAAGAAATATCTCATACATTTTGTTTACTTATTTCTTGACTTTTTCTTTATACAATATTAATTTTTGAAATTCTTGGGTACTTTAAGTCCTTGGTGAAATTAAATCTTCTTTACTTATATTTTACATTTATTTATTTTTTCAACGTTTTGCAGGAATTTTACCTGCATTTTCAGGAATACACTTGCTTTGCGTGTAGATCCAAGTGTATCCCTGGATGTGCAGGTAAAATTCCTGCGGATTGTTGGAAAAATAAAGAAATTGAAATATAAGTAAAGAAGATTTAATTTCACCTAAGACCTAAAGTGCCCTAAAATTTCAAAAATGAATATCGTGAAATATCTTATGCTCATGCATTAGGTGAAACTATTGTTTGTAAGTATTCCTTACACTCTAAATAATGTTATTTAAGAAAGTTAATGATCTTTTGAAAATCAGTCGCATCAAGGGCTAAGTAGACTCAGTAAGTGAAATCAAGTTGGAGGTGTTTCACTTACTGAGCCCTTGATGCGACTGATTTTCAAATATTGTGGTTGGCTCGTTACTCCTTGTTTGCGTTAATGATCTTTTATTTGAAATACTAAATCGTACTTCTTGTTTGTTAAATTTAGGTTTTAAAGGCTCGTGTTCGCCCGGAGAAACAACGGGTGGTGGATATTTAGACAACCTGCAGTCCTTAAATAGCGAAGAGCAAAATCATACTTTGTTCAATACTCCGCACTACGTTACCGAAGAACACGAATACCAATCCCTCGAAGCCGGCCATCAGCCCCAGTCGTATTTGGAGAGCTCGCCGGAATTTTACCCCACGAATAACTTAATAGAGACCAAATACAACCCACATAGTTACGTCAAAAATTACGTTAGAGGTAAGTCGTTTTTTTGGCATAATATGAATATTCAACCTCTATGTATACCTACTATTACGTTAGGCAATTTAACGCTATTTTCGCAATGTTCCAAAAAAGTCAAGATTAATATTAACTAATTATGAAATAACGAATGTTACACACAGACACACTTTAAATGAATATGTGTAAATTAAGTCCCATATTTACGCACACCCGACAAAATTAACAATTTTTCACACTTTCGGATTTGGCCATTTAAAACTTATATCCGCCCTTTCCTTTTATTTCAAACACATTACGTAATTTGATAAAATATTTCAAAATAGCCCTGAGAAGCGATTATTATTTATATCCTGACATAAGACCTACACACCTTTTGAAACACATCAGCAAAAAATAAAATAAGAGCAATTAATATTGATGTGGCATTAATACCAATCAATATTAATATTGATTAGAGACCTCTTTACCAAAACAAGACTGATTAATTCTCAAAGATAGCGCAGCAATGCAAAATTTAATATGCTTTAATACATACCTGCATAATTACTGTAATGTCATTATCTTGCAAGAAGTGCATTGAGTGCTCGTAACACTTTATTGCCGATAACATCTTTCAAATTGACATGTCTTCAGTTTGCTGTTAACTGTCTGTTCTAAATATGAATTTATAATTGGAGGACAACATGATATCGCTCTCTTAACGTACTGCAAGCATGCACATAATATTCATGAGTGTGCTGCTTAGTATGTATTACATACCATGCACTTCTTCGGGAATGCCAAAAAATACCGTCTTAACCAACCTTCACACGGGGTGTACAGAATAAATCGGTCGTATATTTGCTTTACGCCTACCTACTGTTGCGTAACAAAATCTTTGCAAAAAGAAATAAATTACTACCATTAATCTTGATAAAAGAAACAGTTCTAAACTTTTGAACTGACTTAATGCAAACAAACGTGATGAAGAGACGGGCGTCAACTTGATGTACTTGCGATAAAATTTAACGGTAATTAAAGTTAATTCGTTCGGTTTTTATAAATGTCCACGTGATGTTTATGTCTAAAAAGAGAACACACCCATATAAGACCGTCTTGAAGATATTTCACGATTTACTACGCACATAACAACATCCAAATAAAACTAATTACTTGCTGCGTGGTAGCTGAGGTAGCAGCAGCAGCAATATCAAATACAGTTGGTAATTAAACGCTTCCATAAATTAACGGCGGGATAAAAACGTAACTCCATTCTGAACCGCATTACAAAATCTATAGACCATATCACATAAATAATAATAAGCCAGAGATAAATATCGCCTTTACGGCACCAGCTACAAAATCGTCAAGTCCAAGAGAGCGCCTGCGATGCGGCGGCTTGACTCGTGGGAATTAAAATAAAAGGGAATTCAAACGGGGGGGCATAATTACAGAAAAAAAAGAATTCGTTTCACTGGTCTGTGGTATTAATTAGCTGCTAAGCTTTTGACTTTTAAGAACATGTTACTTTTCTTATTTATGCCTAATATAAGCTTTTCTCTACAAGTTAAAAAATTACAATTATATTTAAAAAATCACAATATTATAAAGTCCTCTCTTAAATTAATTTATCATTTGATAACACTTGTGCACAATGTCTCTGAAGAGTTGCACTAAATGGTTTTTTTATTACTTGTAAATTTAA
The DNA here is from genome assembly GCA_033557875.1 of Quadriops clusia. Classification (NCBI taxonomy): domain Eukaryota; kingdom Metazoa; phylum Arthropoda; class Insecta; order Coleoptera; family Hydrophilidae; genus Quadriops; species Quadriops clusia. Next base: position 6,217 of record JAWQRP010001058.1, on the reverse strand, counting down.
TAAATTTTTTTTCCTTTGTAAGATAAATGTAGATGCAACTATTGATGGTGCGCCTCCACCACTTGTGCTGGTATAGAGAAAACATAAACTTCTACATAAACATAGCGATTTCATATCTGCACATATAATTTATATGGGGTATCTTTATATATAATTTATATGTGGTATCTTTATATATAATTTTTATGTGGTATCTTTATATATAATTTATATGTGGTATCTTTATATATAATTTATATGTGGTATCTTTATATATATAATTTGTATGTGGTATCTTTAGTTTAAAATTCTATTATTCTAATTAATACACAATATGTATTTGCTACTACAAATTGGAAGATCCCTAAACTGATTTTTGTCAAAAAATCAGTGTGTCAAATAAATATATTTACTTCATGTTTCGAATTATTTTATACTTATGGAGTATTTTTATTGTTGAAACGAAACAATAATAATCCTGCATAAGTATTAAAAAATAAATTCTTGTTTCGTAATTTGCAATAATAAAAATTATTCATAAAAAAACAAAATTTGCAAAATATTGTGCAAGTACATTTGAAATCTCTAGCCTTAAAGAAATTTTAAAAATTAATCAACATATTATTCTGAATTATTTTGTCAAACTGTATATCTGGTTATAAAACGTAATTTATTAATAACATTTTTTTTATAATGTTTTTAATTATTTTCAAACAATGTAGGACATTATGTGTCAATTGAATATTTTTACCTAAAAATGAAAACATTTCAATGTAATTTTCCTTGTTTTTTTCAGGAGGAAGGTACACAGATGGATATGGTGACACGTATGGACCTCCCTATGATGGATCTCCTTTCCAAACAGTACCCAACGCAACAAATAATCCCGGTCCGGACCAATGGGGCCATAATCACGACTTGGGGATTGGACATCCTCACTCACATACTCACCCCGCTTTTCTTCCCCCGGGCCTATCAAGAGATTTAAATTCTCTAGGACCCGACACAAAACCAATTCTGACACAAAATGGGATGTTGCCGGGATATCCTAATAGTGGCAATACTGGTGGACCTTGCTTCACCGGTTCTGGACCAATTCAGCTCTGGCAGTTCCTGTTAGAACTACTTACTGATAAGGCTTGCCAGGGGTTCATTTCATGGACAGGAGATGGCTGGGAGTTTAAGCTAACCGATCCTGACGAGGTTGCTCGGCGCTGGGGTATAAGGAAGAATAAGCCTAAAATGAACTACGAAAAGTTATCCCGTGGTCTCCGCTACTACTATGACAAAAATATCATACATAAGACTGCCGGAAAACGTTATGTGTACCGTTTTGTTTGTGATTTGCAGGCCCTATTAGGGTAAGTCCTACTAAATGAATAATTGATTAATCCAGAAATAAAAATTCTACCTTAACACCCACAGTAATTACACTTTTTTTTTCTTCAGATATACCCCTGAAGATGTCCATGCAATGGTAGATCTCAAGCCTGAGAAAAAAGAAGATGACTGAATGAATTTGTCAGGAATGTTGATATCCCTCGCCCACTGTCTATCGTCAGAAAACCCCATTCAACCCTCTGGTGCCTATTGATAATAAAAATACGTAAAACATATAGCTGGCTGTATCATTCTTGAAAGTATTTATTACCGCATCATCAAACGCAATCACTCATCCTATACAAAGTATTATTTTTGATCTTTGTATAACATAAGAGACTGTTTATATTTTTTTATATATTCAGGTAATTTTTATCGTCTAATTACCATAGTATTTGTATCCCAGAATGTACCTACACTCTTTATTGTCATGCCCAAAAAGCAGAACTACCAGGATATCCTGCATGCCCAACATCTGTATTGCATAAATATTGAAAAAGCAATTTTTGTTTTTAAATAAATCTTACTGCAAAGTTGTATGCTTTTCAAATTGATTTATTGCAGCAATACACTTGTTGCTAGTGAATTATATTGCAAGCAACCTTTTACTTAAATTACTGTACAGCTGCTTGCAACATAACACAACTATAAACAAAATAATTAAAAATGTAAAGCAATTTACGTTGATTTTCATCTGACGTTGTAATTACTGATTGTGCACATCAATAAAACAATTGACTTTAAACCTAAATAGCCGAATTCTTTACGTTAATAAGATATGATTTTTGTGATAAACCATAAGTACAAAATCTTCCTAACTTAAACCCTAGTATTAAAATGTTACATAAATTATAGGAACATAAATACTTACTTATTTAATGATATTATAGGGCATAACAATACTTTTAATAAACAAGTGAAATTTAGTTCCGAAATTTTAGCAGATATTTAAAATGTTTTCCAAAGATCTTAATTTCCAATCCTCCATTGTTTATAAATTACATATCTTATTTAAAATAATTCATGAATGTATGGAATAAATAATTTACCTTAACTGATTTATTGATGCTAGAAATCACATTTAGTACTTACAATGTCAAATCTCATTGTAACGATAACCAAGGAAACAATAAAATTTGTGTGATTTTATAAAGATAAGTTAAAAGCTTAGATAACCTAGTTTTATGTAAAGAAAGTATGCTCTCTTGGTGTTATATGCCAATAATTATTATTTATATTTAAGCGAGGGACAAAGTATAAAGTGATCAATTTTATGACACTGTCTGTAAATATCATTTATTGTGATAAACGTATAAAATCAGATAGTTATATGTTTATATTTTCCGAAAAAAGTTGGAACGCATGGGGAGATCGCTCGACCTAGTAATAAGATATCTGTAATATTTTCCTCAAGTCCCCTCCCAATGTTAGGTATTTTTATACGTGTACATTTCCTAGTTGTTTGAAAATTTAGAAAAATCCAATATCACCTGTAAATTTTAACCAAGAAATTTGTTATGAAAGGAAAATTCTTCCATTTTTACAAGCTCGCGATATAGCAGAGTTTACATCTGCTGCCGCCGACCTAATTTATAGATCAAAACGACAATATTTCACAACCTTTTAAAATTTGTTACCTTGCAATTTGAAAATCTATGACTTTCTGTTTCTGAATGTTGATGTTAAATTCGTTAACTTTTTTATGGTCTCAATTTTAAATATGTTCTAATGTAAGTTATTTTAAAGCACTTTAATGCGGCCGGAAGCCTCGTTTAAGGGGTTTCTACTGTATTTGTTTGTGTTATTCATACGTATAACTATGTATTAAATAAAACTTTTCTCTAAAAAAAATTGCATTCTAGTTTTGAGCACCTATACACTATTAATGGTTTTTAAGTACTGAAGAATCGTAGCGTTGAGTAAGATTATATTTACGTTACTGTAACGTTGCAGGTATCTGCCATCAAACGTTCTTGGACGGTATTCATGACGGCGTCGTTGGATAGATGGCGTTGTATTTGAACTTAATATAAATTTCATTCTCCAATATAAAAAATAATGCAATTTTATTTAGCAAGTGGGATTTACCGAATATGCGTACAATTGGCGGAGGCGCGCAGCGATATCTTGTCATTAAGAATATGAATTTTTAAAGGAAAAATACTTTATTATTGATACTCATTGGTGTTATCTTAGTCCATAAGATAAGTAATAAAAATGGAATTATGCGATTTATTCAATCTTACATTGACATTAATTATTTGCTGTATAAACTATCATAAAGTTGCATGCAAAATTTAAATTAAAAATACAAATTATATACAAGATGATAGTTTATGATTATTTTTGGAAATAGGGAGTTTAAATACGCTGTGAATCCCAACTAATGCCCCCTCTTACATTAGTGAGGTAAAAATATCACAACCCCTTGAACTAACACTATAGGGCTAATTATGAAACCTATGTCGAAGAACCCGCCGAAAGGGAAATATTTAGCTTCGAAACATTTTATGAATTCTAAACAATTAGAGGTGGATGCAGTTTGACAAATATAGCACCGAGACGCTGCAGAGACGTCTCTTTCTAGATGGGAGGCTGAAACGACGCGGAGCGGCTCAGTCTCTCGAGATGAAGAAGTTGTGTTGATGTTTGTTGCTCTCGGACAATGAGTCACCTTAAAGTTGCTGTTAGAGTTCGGCCTTTATCCCATAGGTAAGTTTATTATTAGTTTTTGAAACAGAGCATGGTTTGGTGACTCACATGCGAAAATTGCATTAGGGAATTGTTGCAAAATTGGCCTCCTATGCAGGAGAATTTATATTTAAATCAGTATTGTTAGAAAAGTGTTCTTAAAAGCTATTTACATGATGTCTGTTGTAATAGAAATGTTTAATTGGAAGCAATAAATTATCGAATTGGAATTTTAATTGGTTGGAAAGTGTATTTTGGTAAGTAGTTCTGCACATTATCTCTAATGTGTCGTGGCTTGTGTTGAGTTTTCTTAGGTTTCATTAAGCTTTGATGAATGAAGATGGGGTAATTATGGACGTATGAATTTGGTTCGAGACAAAACATCGGAGAAGTAATTTTTGTTGTAATTTGTCTTGGTTATAGCACATATATGTGGTTATACTAAAGAAATAAAAATATTCTATTTATTTTAATAATGGGGACGAAATGAAAAAAATGCTTATTAATGTACTTTTTAATTTAAAACAGTTTGTAGGTACTTTTGTTTTTTATAACCCATACCTATATGTAAAGACTCATCGTTATTTTCAAATGTTTTTCTATATAAAAATAATCTTTGCTTAAGAAAAGTTTTATATAATAATGATAACAACTAAGAATCTTAATTTAAAATTGTTACACAATGCACGTAACTTTACAGTAATCTGCATTGTTTGTATAATATTTGTTGTTACAAGTCACGGTAATAAACGATGTACGATCACTAACGCTTTCTGGTGTGTAATAAAGAGAAGAGAAAAATAAATGCCTTGTCACCTCAAATCTAATATCCAAATGCCATGCAGAGGTGCGATCCTAAAAACTTACAACGTTGTCACGGTCGAACATTTCCTCAGTATAAACAAAGACTCCTCTTCACATGTTATATTGGGGAGCGGAAATATCTATATATAGACACCTTATAGTGCAAAAAGGTTCTGCTCTGCACCGTGTTTACAGATCGTTCCGTTGGAGGTTTTCTTGGTCTTGCTGTCTTTTCGATTTTATAAATGGATCTACTACATACTTACTACTACAACATCTATTTGCTGCACAGAAATATATCGTATCCTAACGTTTTATGTAATACATACCTAAATTTGATGCAGAATTGTAAAGTATGACTTTGTTGTAATGATGAAGAAATAAAACACGTTTTAAAAAGCAGGTCAATATTCTTAAAAAGACTCTGCAATAAAAATATATCTTGGCACAGGTAGACTAATCTATCTCTGAATCTCCAAAACGTAGCAACCAAAAGTTAATTCCAGGTGAAACCGAGTTCTTTTTTACTATTTCAAAGTTTGTATATTTTAACTAATTGTATACATCTGTTTGAAATATTAATAAAGTTGTGGTGTTGAGGTTCTTGACTTAACAAATACACGCGAACTCTAAGGGGAAAGTTTTCAGCTATCCTGAGGCTTCTTCCTCTATTGATTTTTGCTTCCAGGGAAATCCATATTGGATCGATTCCGATAGTGGCAATAGAGAGAGGAAACAGCGTTACCGTAACGAACATAAAGGTAAGAATTTAACAAGTTTAATGTCAAAGTCGATATTATATTTTAATACTTACAGTACTTTGCACGAGTTGTTAAAAGCCCCATAAACTCCGGGGAAATATATAACTCGTTTATTGTTCGCGCTGCTGGAAATGTTTTGTTTTGGCACCAGACACGCAACTGGAAATATAGCGTTTCTCGGCGCGTTTATTTTGTAAACAATTGTTTACAAGTAAATCATCTCTAAATTAGCGTTATTACCCCCAGTATACAGCCGTTATAAATCAAGCCTGAATCAGACCAGACACATAAATAAACTTCATTTGCAACTCGCTGCTATTAACACATCACACCCTTTTTCTACGACCGTTCTTCTAAAGCTATGCACACATCTATACCGAACGAACCGAGGCCGAACGTATGCGTCTTGTACAAATGTGGACGGGGTTCCGAATGGCTCGAACCGAACGAACACCACGAATTTATGAATTGAAGATAGTTAGTACACCACTTGTGCTCTCAGAAGTGAGTTCTAGTTGTTGTTCCAAAATGGATTTTTGGGATATTATTTTAGCCAATGCGGCATTTATTGTTATATGTCCCTTTTTCAATGTATTGCAACA
>JAWQRP010001057.1:0-21517 GCA_033557875.1 Quadriops clusia | reverse complement strand
TAATTTTCCCCCCAAAAATCCAGACTTATAGAAAGCAGAGATTCTAGCACAAGGGGAAGATTATCTTCAGGGTAGGAAAATTTAACGTGGTCTTTCATCTGGATCGAGAGCTATAGAAGTCAGTGGCTATGAAAGAACATGCTAAACATACTACTACCCACTATCTTTTGGCTTAGTCGTTCACCCCTTTTTGCTCAACACGGTGATGATGATAATCTCCCGGGAGTACTGTAAATTAACCCTCAAATATCGCTGTCTTTGCTCAATAGATGATTTAATATTATTGCACTTTGCCACCCTACTCCAAGGATTTTGGGTCTACGGATTTTTAACGTTGGGAGCCTACTATGACGACGATCACTTTGAGCCATTTTCTACAGTAATACAAGGGCATACGCGCATTTGACCTTCGACTTTTGAACGCCATGTCCGGGATAGTGGAGTCATGGAGATTCTATTGTTTAGTCCCCGACATTTGGATTCGTTACACTACATATACGAAGCTTTATCAGTATCTACCATCCAATTTACAACTAGCAATGATAACATTTAATCTATCGAAAATTTGAAGCGTATATATGAACCGTAAATTAATATTAGGTATGTATAGCCTGTTGCACATTGTATGAGACTATAGTGATAACTAATTCTACCAAATAATATTGTTTGCGTTAGAATAAAAGCCTATAGTTTCGCCATTCGGTTTATTTTGAAGGGCACTACAGTTTCGGCTCTTTTACATAAGCTTTCAACAAGTGCTTTAGTCGTAAATATATAGATATTGTTGTTGTAGGAAATTCTCGTTTTATTTGCAACAGACTGTACGTAGGCTAAAACGAACAAGTTACCCACAAGTTACATATTATGCATATTTAAAGGAACATCGTCGGTCAAAGTTTTTCTTACTGATTTTTCCTCAAAATCTAAACTATGGAGTGGGAACCCAGCAGCCACAACTAAGCCTGGAAACGATTAGTCAGTAGTCTATCAGTATGGAGCATTTCTAACACATGTACAGGTATGTTTCAAACTAGGATATTAATATATTTATACATAAACAAATAATAATTATCACGTACAATTAGAAGGAATAATTAACTTAATTATCATAATAGTATACGTAAATATTATTTTCCGTACAAACAATTCGAATACACAAAATCAGTATTTATCTCAACAATTTATTCATATTCACAATTAATGTAACATCACGAATTCAGCCAGCCGGATAAATTAAGTACAAACCTATTACCCACAAAATATTGGATATGATACATTCGTCAACCATTTCCTTTTATTCCCTTGTGCCACAAAAAATATATTAAACAGAATGCCATATAAAATGAAAAAAATATGGCATTGCACAAATTACACGATTTTATGCCGATATTCAGAAAAATTAAACAATAAATATTTGAATTTACAAGGTTACATGATGTCCTGAATACTTTATAGACTATAATTATTATCAATAAAATAATACGCACTACCAAATATGAGTCGCCTTACCTCAGAAATAGTAAATTTACATTTTCATTTATCACTTATGTAAATGAAAATTTTATTACAGTGCTTCCTTGCGGTTTAAGGCAAGAATTTCATAAAAAAAATATTGTTTACTTTTGCACGGTTATTAATGTTGCTGTAAACCTACACCTGACAAAGGATACATTATTTTCTACATAGTAATGAATAAAATTAATTGTACCTGCAACCTATAAATGTAAATAGAATGGTTCTATATAATTAAGTTTGGTGGGAGCTGTCGTAAGCCTACTATAAACCTTGTTTATCGAAGAGCAATGATTCGTCGTTGCTGTTAAGGTAATTTAAATAATGGACGTTGCAAAAGGTTTCGCAAGTATTCAGCACATCCTTTGCATACTCGCTGTTTTCGTTTCAAGAACAACAAAAAAGCGGACCATTTTTCTAACAATTCACATCGACGTAGAATGTCCCTAGCAATAAATTTAGCCACCAGAAACTTAGGTTATTAAATTTGATACGGGTTTACCGAGTTCATTAATTAACAGCATCATATTGTTGAAAGTCATGGGGGCGTAATTAGCTTAGTTAACGTAATATGATTGTCGTGGCAATCAAAGAATATTATTTCTGTACGAGCATAATTAGTGGAAATACGCGTTTTGTAGTTTCGGAATTTGTAACGCTTGATTGGAGGAAGCCGCCATTTAGTTCCAATTATTTTCGAGGCTCTTCGCACAATGCAGTCCATTAAATAAAGAAAATTGAGGTATAAAGTATACATTCCAAAAAGGGTTGTTAAAATTGGGGAGAGATCAATTTCTGTTTGATCTACGATTAACTCTAATTATTTTTGGTGGTGCAATGGAGTTTAAGCAATTAAGTGGGGGGAAACAAGGAAATAAAAAGTAAACACAGATGCTGAAAGTAGAATAAATAAAACACAGATTAAACATTCAGTTTTCCATGAGTTATGTATGTATCACTGGAAGGTATGCATAACTAATAGTTCATATAACTAAATTGAAAAAATAAGTACATAAAAAGTATGCATTAATTGTTAGTCGGTGGTATCATAAATTGCTTTTATTTTTCCACGCTAGCAAATTATTGTTAACTCACGATGTGAAATATCATTTTCCAGGATATTGCGACAACTGTAGTATTTCTCCGTCTATTGCGATAAAGAATGGAACAAATTAACATTGAAACCTCTTAATAAAGAACTATAAATTGAAGCATTAGGTACCAATTAATAATTTTCATTATCGCTGACACCTTAAGACCTACAGTTTTCCGCTTCTCGCAATTAATACATGCTTTTGTTGCCCCGTAAATAAACAATAATTACAAGTTGCAGGATCTCTTTTTCCTTCTTTACTACTTGATTACGCAAAATGTTTTTTCTGCATTACAGATTACTATCTTAATATCCCAATGAAAGGTTGCTCTATTACAGCTAATGCATTTATTTCCCGATCTTTGCATAAAGTAGATGCATTGTCAAACATATCATTACAGAAAATAATGTAGATTGCTAAATGGCGCGCGAAACGTTAAAAGCTGCTCACGTTATGATGAGGAAAGGGTTTCGAGTTAACAATTTGTTGTTTACTATGGCATAATCTATCCAACACTGGAAATTACAATGGATTCTCCAGCAACACTGAACTCCACGATTATGCTCTTCCTATTAACTATTGGCGAAATTACAACACGATCTGCATAAATAACACGTTTCTGATTGTAAGAGGTTTACTCGGCAAAAATCAATGATTAATATGGAATTACAATAACGATGAGAATCGGATGTGTACTTGTAAAGTGGAATTTTCATTTTTGTCTCTATGCTCGTCGTTAACTGGTTAATAGCTAACTTTGCAAACAAGAACCAAGTCAGAACATTATTAGGAGTTATTAATGCAAAAACGATTTAGAAATGCAATTAACGTGAGCCGTGATTTGCCTTGACTATGTAGGCTCAGGTGTAGATTTTTGATGCATTGAAAATAAAAGTGTGCAATTACTTCCTCCGCAATTTCAAAATGATTCTGTTTGTGCTACAAAAACTAGAATTATTAATCGTTTTATGCTTTGCGGGTACCCACTACATTAAACTTTACAGGCGGAAAGAATTGTTATGTTTGGCCATTTATCGAGAACTATTTGGTCATGTTTTTTATTGTGTGTGTAGAAATACCCTTCTCTTTAACACTATGACGTGCCATCTCCCATTGAGACGACTTAGCCTTCAACCGCAGTTCTATTATCAGATGTAATTGTTGTGAACTCGACCCATCCCTTCGGAGTTACGTCATTGAGAGCCACCTGCCTACAGTAAATGTTAAGTGTTGAAACTTCTAGTTGGGAGGATCACGAACGAGGAGAGCGCATTGTTCAAGGATCGTATTCAGAGTAATGAATGTCCTAGTCCAAATAAATTAGTTTTATTTGTGCAAGAATAAAACAGTAGAGGCAGAGTTTTAATCAGGTTAGATGAATGTATACGTGCATGCAAAAATAGTCATCCTTCGACAGTGCGCCTGAAGTGCACCTTCAGAATAGAGCATGAAGCAATTCTGTATGTACATACAAGGAGCAGATATACTTGAAGTCTCGATGCACTTAATCAATTAACAAAGTATCTTCGTATAATAAATTAGGTGTTTAAGGCTCTACCTAGAACATCTGCTTTGTTCTCCGGAACATCCTGGAGCTTCATGTGGGTTGTCAAAAGCGACAAGGAACGTATTGATTTCTCTATGTCTTGGGATCTATATTATTTCATGAGTTACGATATATAGAATAGGATCATTTACCCCGACGGAATACGATATCGATTGGGTTGTAAAACAGGACACTGGAACTGAAGTTTATACAGTGTGGCTAGTTTTGTCAACAGTTCTTTGTTCTGTATCTTTCCAATTTCAATGCGATTTAGAGCAAATATTATTTATTGGTTCGTTACATGAGGCAATGATGTCGGAATTGTATTTATGTTGACGGCGCTGGGGCGATTTAAAGGTAAATTTACACATCTGAAATACCTTTACGAGGAATAGCGAGACATTTTTTAAGAATACATATAGGTAGTATTGTTATATTCTAGTCAAATATTGAATCATTGTGTGCCTTGCAAATGAAGTCTTTCGTTCGCAATACATTATCAACGCACGTTGAACCGTTGTATAATTTAAGCCTCATGACTTACGTAGTGAATTACGTAGTCAAGAAATAAGGCAGTTGACATTATTAACAATGTTTGCAAACCTTAAGGCGAAAGCGTACGTGTTTAACGGTAATATAATTTTCCATTTTGTACCCAATATTTATCTTCAGATTGCGCCCTAAAAAGTCCCGCTTCGGAGCGATAGCGCATAATTTAAATGAGACGTGCTGCAATTTGCCCATTTTTATTGATAAGTTAATAACGAGGGATATAGAAAGAAACTCTGATTGTGCAGGAGGTCATGTGCGGCTTTGATTCCCTCGCGTGCGATGCGAACAGAACTCTCCGCCACGAACGAAAACAATAGCCACTCTTTGATTGACATTTGATGGGCTATATATGTCTGTTAGAGTGATTGGATGGCACATCATATCTTTAGTCCTTTAGGTCTATTTCGTAAATATAAGCGTTAGGCTATTTTTTGAATGTCTGACAAGACAAAAATATATACCAAATTTGAATAAACATCTTCTTGTTTTATTTTTGTAAACATGTCTACCCTATTATTAGCTTTGATCGTCATAATCTTCAAATGAAAACTCTTGGAATATAATAAATTTGAAGATATGTTATATACTATGCAATAATTATTTCTCAGGTAAGATGCGCCATATTTTTATATTTGATTTCCAACCATAACCGTATTTGGCGTAAATGCTTTTACGTCTGTAGATTTTCTATTTTAAAAGACGAAATCGATTATATCTAATTGGCTATTTCAACTACAGTAAATCTTTTCAACAAGTTCCAATAAGGCTAGATTTTATCTGGCCATGAAACTAAAGATACCTATTCATAATTCATGTCTGCATTAAACATGCAATATAATATATTGTAGTATCAAATACTTATAAGTTGTGCCCAAATGATTACAATACAATAAAACATCGACGAATGTCAATCCCTGAATGTGCCTGTTGCAGAGTTATTCAATCTGTGTTACATACATAACAACCAAGTTCAAGCTTTTGCGCGATCACAGGAATGCCGACATCTCCCTACCTAATAATAAGCGTGTCAATGTAGTGCTGACCTTAGCTCACTGCAAATAATGTAACTAGTAGGAACTGTGATCAGGTTGTCAACTTAAATATTCATGGAAGAAAACGAAAACTCATTGTCTCGAGTTGTACAAGAAAATATCCGCGTAGCATTATGTAACCATTCTGTTAACGCGCCGCTAAAGTGAAGCACAGGTAAAATCGTGTAAGAGTTAATGTCAAGAATCCTTTGTACACGACTTGCCGCTAAATATCACTGTCTAAGACAATAGCCCACCCCGCACCAACGAAGATTGCTAGGTAACCTTCACTTGAAACAATTACCCAATTAAACTTTAGTTCATGCACTTTCCTATATCGATTACTCATGTCTAAATGTTAACTGCTGTTTGATTTTTTTGGTGCTCATTACAAATTAATAGTAATTAATTGAGAACCCGAGAAATTGGATAAAGTCATGAAATTCCGGGACAATTATATTTGTGTGTGGATTAATGTCTACGCGGAGTTCAATGCATATATATGGGTATATCCTGTAGCGGTCAATCAGTGAGCATCACCAACAAACATAATTACTGATGTAGAGTACGTAGCATTCGACTGTCGGCATTTTTTTTTAAATTTAACTCACTTAACACTAAAGGACGTAAGTTGATGGTTGCCTCAATAATTCAAAAATCCTGTTTAAAACATATAAATGTTTTTTCATAAATGATAATTCAACTACCAAATTGGAAAACAGCGAAAGAAACAAGTATTTTTGTTTAATTTTCTTATTTGAGCAAATAATTTTTTGTATTAGGCTGGCCGTATCTTTTATTAAATTGTTGTTGTTGTTGTTATTGTAGGAAGGTTTGGTTAAACTTAAATTTTAGAATAGCGACATTTCAAAATGTAACGACAAAGTACGACATACGATTCACGCTACAAGTACAGACATATGGTAAAACTCCCATTGTAACAAATCGCAGGCACAATTCTGGACCTACGATATGTTATGTGATTTTACAATACATAGTTGTTATTGTAAAATTACATTACAAATTAGCATGTGATTTTACAGTATTATTTATGTAAACAGCATATGGTTTACATTGTAAAATAGCGGATTTGAAAACTAATTGTACTTTTTCTATGGAAATATGTTGGGACACGCGAAATAATATATGCCGTTTTACCGAATTTCTTGCTACAATTCTCAACCTGGCAGCAATATTGTCTCTGAGGGTCCCAACTTGCGTGGAAGCGAGAAACATGTTTAACTTAACATCCATAAGATGATGCTGTATCATAACAAATAAACATTTAATTTCCGCATTCTTTAAGCAACAATGCAAACTAAGGTGTTTATGATACAATTTAATTGATTTCAATGTATTTTTACAATCGGCACAAACAAACATAGTAATGATTTAAATATAGATTACGAAAAACATTTCTCTTCAGTTCACACGTAATATCGAATTAGGGAATTCACCGCTGCACATTGGGGTCAAATCTTTCTAAAGCTGGCAAAAAACTAAAAAAATAAATTCTTAAATTTCAATAGATGGACTGTCCTCTCTATATCCGAGAGTATTCGAAAATACAATAATAAAGCCCTTTCGTCCATTCGTCTGAACGATTTATAGTTCCAAAGTTGAGCACAAACTGAGCGGTGTGAACTAGTGTGCTAAAAGTCGCAAACTTGTGATTTTATATTCGACGCTGTGGAAGCCTTGTAATTGTTCAAAAATATAGATCAACTTCCTTCAGGTATGTATATTTAAGATATGAATTTTGATTTACATAATTTTCTTAATTGTGGGCATAAAAAAAGTTTGCGTCAGTACTGCATTTTTATCTCAAACATAAACTTCTCTAATAAAAAGTTATATTCTAAACTTGTCTCAACTTTCTTGTTGCAAACATTATTTAGGACGAACATACTAGTTTGTGTGTAAAAAAAAACGGTTGCTCAAAGTTGCTCCTTTTCGAAATAATGATTTTTTTATAAAACCTTCCATACTTCAATGCACTACTGCACCGTCGGATGCCAGTACATTTCGCACGGCTTTGTGTCCCATAATAGGGAAGATGCATGTTTTCGTAAATTGTTCTAAATTTAAAATGTTACAGTTCATTTTACTTTTATATCTCATTGACGGCAGACCATTTCGTACGACCATAACCTTTGTCCGAGAAACAGCTGAATTATTTACCAAAATGTATTATTGGTACCCAATGCCGTCTCCTGTGCACAAAATGTCATTCATGATGGAGACGTTATTTCCAATAGGCAAACTAAACGAAGAAGTGCAGGATGCGCGCAATAAGGATATCAAACTATATAGAAGGTCAATTTGTCGTAGAAGTTCTAGAGAAAAGACCAACGAAAATATATTAAATTTATTATTAATATCATTAGACCTAGATATAGGATCTTACAAAAAAACTAGGTCTTTAGATACTCAAATGTTGAGAAGTTCAGAAGTATCTAATTTGACGAACGAAGAAGAGGATGTATCTGAAGAAGGTTTGAGTAGTGATGAAGAGGTGGACGAAAATGATGATTCAGAATAGGAACTTACATGCATTTGTAAAACAGCGAAATTATATTTAAAAAATTGGCGGAAGCAATAACTTTGTAATATTGGTGCACGATCGTTTTATAAATAATAAAAAAAACTATATCATTGACCTGTACCACTGAAAAATTTTTTTGTACAATATTTTCCAACCCTATACTCAGTTTTTTATAGCATCAATATTCGGCACTGTATTATGCAGGTATTTATATATTAAGATTATCACCTACATGTGATTTTTAATTGTTTGTGTTTTAATTTATAGTATTCACTAACGATAAAATGCTACATTTCGTTCCTGCACTGAGACTGTACTGGTTAATTGCCACTTTTAGTTTTCAAATTCTTTTAGTATTACATATATGGGCTTTTCTTATGTCATGTAAATTATGAGCTGCATGTAAATTGTACGAAAGTCTTCTAATAAATAATTAAAACAATGTGGATCCTATAGCTTTATGTTAAATAGAATTTTACATAAATAAATGTATGTACCTGTTTAGGTAAACTACCTGTTCCCGTTGAGGGATTCAGTCTAAATGTTAGAAACTTATTTCTGTATTGATAAAATGCATCCTTGCAAAATTTCATGTTCAATAGATGTATCTAGAATTTTTGCCAACTTTTGAAAGGTTTTGCCCCATTTGTGCGCTACAGATAGGGCGAATTTTTTCTAAATAAATTATGTAAAGGACCATCATACATTATGTATTACAAGACAGTTTGTGGAGTACATAATAAGTTATGGATAACTACAAAACTGGGTAGATTTACAGTAGTTACAATGTAATTAAAATATTATGGGGAATTTTTACTCCGTAAATTCTTTTGTAACTTTATACATTGTAAGTAATTTTACCATGGAAACTTTATTGCCATGTAAAAATCAATCATGAATAATGTAATTTCACGACGTGATTTATTTTACAGTATGATGTCTCTATTTTAAAAGTTTATCTAATATATTCTGTATAATAGTACATAATTAATCATGAGAAATTTCCCCCATTTTTATCGGTGTAGCTCAAAAGGAGTCCAATGGGTCAACCCAATTATTATGTAAAATTTAAAATACTTAGCATAAAACTCGAATCGTTTTAAATGTTTGAGATTATGAGGCGACAAAATAGAACTAAATTCTAGGCAGACAGGAATTTTAAATAATATTCCTATGTAATATTATAGGAGGCAACGTCGTGTAATGAAAAAATGAAAAGAAATGAAGAGGCACCTTATAGTCCAAACTTAACAAGTAATCATGAAGATCTTGCATTGAAAACATTACAAGTGCAGAAAAATTCTGTAACAACTTCCCGTAGAACACATTGCTCTAAGTAAATGGTTATATTTTCTACCATATACGAATACATAAGTTACAAGTTCAGAAAAGCCATTTTACTGTCGATAATATCTTTTGAAAAATCAAAAAACCTAGTTAGTATCATTTCTTTATTATTACAAATTATGTAACAATGTTATTGCCTCGAACATCGGTTAGTATTTTATTCATTCTATAAAAAGTTGTGGATCCGTGTAGATACTATATATCAACTAATGTGTTGTGAAAGTGTAACGGCATTTGGACACCAAACCAGAAGAAAATGCCTGTCGTGGGGTTATGACTGAACTCATTAGTCATATCTGCGTTATTGATGCAAATAAAATTATTAAATTATTGAACGATATAGGTGTGATTTAATTCTATGTACATAGTAGCATTAATACGTGTATATATGGTAAGATGCATTCGTGTAGGTACATGACAGCCCATGATTTCCCTTGGGAATTAACTATTTGTCTATAACATATTTTTAACTGGTAGTTGATCTAAAAATCTTGTTCGCCCAAAATTGAAGTTGAAACCCGAATTATTCCACATTATTCCTGCAAGTTTAAACCAACGTGTTCAGTACCTGCAGAATATATCTGGAATCGATATCCTCTAACGCTAAATATTTGAGGCTATGTAAGTGGCCATAAATTTTTGGCGATATATTGCCGCTAGAACCTAGGATAAAGCGTATAAATCAGGGACGCGAAACAATAAAATCTAAATCAGGTAGTTTCTGAAAAACGGCCGCAGTTACTAAAATAAATAAGTAAAGATAAACACCAAATCTCCCAAATCCCTGAGAACTAGATAAAATGAATCCGGAAAAAGTAATCACTAAATTCGACCTTTCTGTAAACTGACCGGTCTGCTATTTTAATCTCGTATATAGGAAAATCAATAAACCTGAAACGCAATATCAAATTCCCTAACTAACTTTTGTGGCCACCCTAATAGGAGCTTACTAAATTTGTGAAAAATCGCAGTCTAAAAGAAACCACTCATTAATTTTCTTGGAGAAGATGAGGATTTCATTGGGTTTAGGCACCGTATTTATAGCCCTGCAGATATTAACTAGAGAGTAGCATTAGGAACAAACGACCGAGTATAATTGCCGTGAAGGGGCATCGTTGACAAAATAAAAAACAAACGTGCAAAATAATGCGGCCATAATTTACGGGAAATAAAGTGTAATTGCGACAAATTTAAAATTAAAACGACGTATTTTTTATGTAAATACACCCACGTAATTAACGACTGTTTACACAGTTCTCCACATCTCACATATATATTTTTAATAACGGAATATTTCACGGATATTCCGACTAATATTTTTATTTCAAAATACCTGTGTCAAATCTAACTGCGGTCATAAAAAGTAACTTTTTAATATGGTATGCGGAAATATTATACAAATTTTAAATTATAAACAAACAACATTAATACTTGAAGACTAATATAAGCTCTTCACTGCAAAAATCCCGTAGCAAAAATAAACTGTGACAATACACGCAAGTTAAATTAAACGCGGAAACTTTAGTACAACTTCTGAGTGGATGAAATTGCAAGCTATGTTTTCAAGTTTAATTTAGAAAATTTTCAAGTTGTTAGCAGCGATAAGATTATATGAATTTCACCAATAATGGAGGGCAAAAGTGGAGTTTGTTTAGATGTCTCACGTTGCAAAGATGTGTGTAAAACTTATATTCTGACTAAAAGGCTGCAGTCCTTATAATATCCCTTGCTCCGCTAGACCTATCGAAGGAAGTCTAACAATGCGGGCGAAACAATAAGTGCACTTAGTGCTCACAACTTATGCCACTTTTCTTGTTTGTTTATTAATAACGAAGATGCACTTAGTCTCAGAATACAAGTGAGTACCTAAACTGCATTCTCTCAAGTTTATTGCATTAACATATCACTTTGTTAAGAAATACGACGCACTTAACCTGTCTTTTAAGCCGTATCATATGTATTTTCTTACTATTATGAACCCGGAATATGTCTTAATTATAATTACATAATTTTAACAGTTGCATAAATTTTAAAACCAACGAATAAATTGAGTATAAAGCAATTTAAATTTTGCGTACAGTCAGTTGCTGTTTACCTATTGTTAAACCGAATTTTATCGCATCAGCGTAACTCGCGTGTGAAACGAATATTTATACGTAGGAACAATTACCAATGTGAAAAATGAGTCTGATTAAGCTATTTAATTGTTGCCGAATATAGCATAAAAATCTCACGATTTATCATCATTTTATTTCCGCGTCCTTCAAAGAGTATTAAATGTATGTACCTGCAATCGTTTTGCTGGGTTTTAATTAAGCTCCAGCGAGGAAATTATTTTACAGAGTAATTCGTCACGATTTGGCCGTTCATAGTTCATTCTCATTAAATATGTATTATTTTGTCAAGCGCTAAATTTATTTTGAGGTGGTTTAAGTTTGAGGAAGTGAGTCTTCATTTTTTCTTCGCCCGCTGTAGGTGGCACAGTTTATATTAAGTAACACCTCGTGAGATTTCAGAATTAATTAATTTGCTATTACAGGTGTAGCGTGGGTTCTCTATAAGTTTGCAATCTTCCCGGCAATGTACACAATCATTTACTTTCCTTTTGTAATAATAGCTCTTGAATTTGTGTTTACTAGTTTTAAAATGAAAATGCTGTTTGGAATAAACCAATCAATAAGCGATTTATTCTATTTATCTATTAATAGAAAAAATAAACTAATTAATATTGTGTTTAGAACTGATCTTGTAAATTAACCCTAGTAGTTAGCTGCGCCGTAAGCATCTCTCCAGACATTTCAATTAAACTGTGCTAGCAATTAGTGCACGTAAGCAAACTAAATATTGTCTGGGGTACCTACAGATTGTACAGACAAGTTTGTGGAGTTTATTAAGTGCATAAAGCTTAACATCTAAAACAGAAAATTTAATCTAACATACATGATATGTGCCCTTAACGCTGCACTAACTTTTTAGCTCAGATTTTCCGAGAATTAACTCGGCTAAGCTTAACTAGTTAGCGTTCTTTTTAAATAGCGACCGTATTGATGTGTAGGTTGCTACTACAACTGATAGGACCTTGGTAACTCTATGGAAAAGTATCTTCCGGCGTAGTTAATTAAGATATTTACATACAACACACTATACTCTAGGTAGATAATATATTGTGTTGAATATTGCTAAGATATGGTATGTGGTAAATATATCGTTACTTCCTTGATAAGAAACACCCACAAAATGCAAAGTCGAAGGTAAAGATGTACCTATAAATAAAAGGAAAATCTACGACCGTTTTGAAATTTTCGGGCAACACTCTATTATATCTCCCTCTAGAAGTTTTCCCCTTATGTGAAAGCAAACCACATACATCAACAAACTTCTAAACGTAACTACTCATAGTAGTTGCAAGATTTATATCTTATCTCCCTGAAAAGTTATTTCGGGGAACCCTAACAATAACGTGATTTCATCTCAACAAGTCCACGTTTCAAAAGTTATATCTGCTGTTTGCGACAAAATACTTAATACTCATACAATAAAACAGTTAATGTAAAACGAGAATTTGCTAAATTAAATTTCATAGTTCATATTTGATTTAACTCAATAATAATTAAGTATCCTAATACGGTGAACATTCAAAACAGTATTTACGTACAAAAAGCCGATTCTTGACGGCTGAAGGTTCTGCACATTTCAAAAAACGTTCAGCTAAACAACTGTAGTAATTGTGTTAAATACAATGAGCATTTCGATCCTGTTTTTCAAGCATTCTTGCACGATTTAGGTGTCCATTTTCCATGACAGTGTAACCATTAAAGTTCTAATGACCTACTAAAAAACCTCGTTAGAAATGCACATAATGTTTTATTTGCAAAACAATGAAACAAAGTAGTGTATATAAAAATTATTCAAAATATCTGCTTATTTTGTATGCAATTTTATTGTTCTGAATTGCGTAACATCTCTGAAATTTACATTAATTAAATAAAACAAAAAGTTCGGTTATAATAAAGCAAGCGCTTGTCCTAAAGTCCAAGTAATTTTTTTATCGTCAATAGTTCGATAGAAATACAACTTTGTCTCGAATCTCATTTCAAAAGCCTCAAAAAGAGCTGCCGTGAACAATGTGTCTATACAAAGATAGTTTTCCTGAGGATAATATTTGCACATAAACTTCGCAATAGACGAAAACATTCCGTATTCTAATTCACTCTCATTCACATCAATGTGCCCAACAACATCCAGCAGGTGACCAGTTAGGAAAAAGTCCTTGCCTTCAAGCACACGATGTTCAGTAAAAATGTGGCCTACATATTGTACGATTGCATTAAGGTAGTTAAAGTTTTTGTTTGGAGTTACAAAGTTCGATAGCCAGTGCCTCATGGGAATTAATCCCAAATTGGAACAATTAATGTAAAGTGCTGCAAAATTGTCATATATATAGTAACTCGGTCCAATTTGATCCAAAACAACTTCCAAAGATTCATCGTTTAAGTTTATTAATGCTACTGGGATCTCCCTATAGTGCATTTTCTTTAAAAGATAATTTGCGCTTGTCCATATAAATTTTAGCTTGTCTACTGAAGTTAACGGAGCAGCGTAATGATCTTTCAGCATAAACGGTGTTGTTTGTAGAAACATTCTAATCGGAGAAAATAAATTCTCGATTTCATTAGTAGAAAGAGAGGTTATGTTCGAAGTTCTAAAAATCAACGGTGTAACTGGCCATGAAGCTATTGGTATAAAGTCCTTTCCGTCTAGTAATAATGACGCCAAAATTGACACTATACTCTGAGGATCGTCTATAAAAGTCTTCCACCCGGGATAGGCTATCCAAGACTCATGCTCTGAGTATTCGATATGTCCATTATAAGGAATAAATGAGAAGGCATTGAGTTCTATGAAGTCTTTGTCCGCTTCTATTATTAATGCGTATAGTTTATTTTCTTTCGAACGGTGAAGATAAACAATTACAAGCAAGGCAATTGTAATGGTGACAAACAAAACTTTATAGATAGTACGGGGGAGAAACAAGTTAATTATAGACATCTTCTATGAGACAATTTTCAATACCTTGAAACAATAGGAATTACATTCAGATTTTTTAACAAACATTAAAATACTTACTTAACTTCAAATAAATGAGAGAAATTTATTTTATTTCAATCTTCGCCAATCTTCTTTAAGATGTTATTTTAACACTTTGTTGACAGTTTACTGCCACTAAAATATGTTTCTATAACAACTAGTCAGTATTAATAAGAGCTTGTTTATCAAGTGTTGTAAAAAATCAATAATCGCACTGAATACTTATTTATCATCTCTAAAAGCGTTTTCAACAAGGCACGTCAAATAAGTAAATAATGATAAAGACATTACATATTACGTATTCTGACTTACATTTCTGAATAATTAACGAATGTGGTCGGTTGCGTTTACATAACTTATTCCCCATAAACAGAGTAGTTATTTAACGGATAATAACATGTTTACAAATCTCTCTGAGCTATAATAATTATGATTCTTGGTTTAATTATTTTATTTGATATATTTGCAATTTGCATTCAACACGTCGTTAACTGTTGTTTGCAAATTTCATTTTCTTTTACGGGTAAAATATATCCCACAACTGATAGATGCTAGTCATTCCTGATACTCAAATTGATTTTATATTGGTTTAAAATTGCTTTGGGAATAATAGATAATTTGTCTTATTATTTCCAAATACATTTTTTTATACGTCTAAAATCCCTATAATTCCTTATAGGTATCTATGGAAAGAACATTAACCTTAGAATTTACTCTGCCTTATATACCATTCGACTATCTCGCATATTTTCAAGCATAAATCAATCTGAACCAATTTAATCAGGATAAGTAACCACTTCTTTATCAATTCGTTTTCGATCTGTTCGTTTTCCAAGTTTCACAAAATGATTCCCTAATACATGTGTAGATTGGAACAATGCTGATGCTGGATTTTGCTGTTTATTTGAAGATATCCTATATCAGCAATTGGCACTCTTCCCAGTTCCTGCTCCATCTTTACCCTTGGTTTTAAGGTTTTAAACACATATCTTAAGAGGGTTCGTTTTCGTAAACTTGGTTAGATATTTAAGTACAAACATTATCTCCTGTTCATTTTAACCGTATTAGAGTTTTCTCATTTTTTTTATGGTACTATGACGATATTGGAGATCTAAATCATACATATATGATTTTTTGCATTAACAGCCTCAACCATACTAGACAGTTAGTTGCCTAACTGACTCACATGAATCACTTGCCGAACTATAAATATCTCAGGTATAATTCAAAGAAGATCTTATGAAGCTCTTGTATTTAGGACTCGCATATAACAGCACAGATAATATGATATATTAGTAGGTAAAATGGTATTACTTGCTCCCCAATTAATTTTCGCAATTGTTTTCATGAAATTTAGATCTTTTTCACTTGCTTCACGCTTATTGACAGACAGAGGATTTATTTCACGGTTCGCTTGGAATCATTTGATATGCGTGCAGTTACGTTGCAGATTATTAAAGTATTGGCAATGTTTAATGAACGCATGAAAGACTCAACTTCCTTTTGCCTTTAGATTAAATTGATAAATAGTAATTAAAAACGTCGTCATTAACGCAATTAAACAATTATTATCATTGTCTACTATAAATAACGGCTCCACTTATGGGTTGTAGAATACTTCAAATATGTGGCTGTTCGAAAAAGAACACAACTTCAAGAACAAATGCTTTTCAAATGACATCCATTGGCGATTGGTACATTCACTTGATTTACAAACATTTAGCACTGTCAAGCAGTATCCTTTCGAATAGACATTTCTACATCAGGGATAATAATCTGCTCTGACGGTAATGAAAGGATCGATCTGCAATGAATGTCATTAAGGAACAATTAGATATCCAATAAGTTTGCACCTATTATTATCATGTAAATAAGAGGCATTAATTGAATTTTGCAACTCTAGAGGATTGGAGTAACAGAAAGGCAGTTGATCTTAGTGCACATATTAACGTAATATTTATCGTGATCTTGATACCTCCCTGTGGTGCCTGTAATTCATAACCTATTAAAATAATCTAGTTACCTACCACGTGTGATCACCTGCACGCCAAGGTCCAGAGTTTCGACATCTCGCTGCGATCAGGGCGTAGCGAATTTTGCTAATTAATTCGGTAATGAAATGTTTAATCAGAAAACTCAGGTCACAATCTATTCAAAATCGTGATTCAGTTAATTTAGCTAAACGTAGTTTATCTAGATACAACGTATTTCGCTGGTAAGAGATCGTTCCACTAATTGAACTTAGGTACATGGCATTCTCTTATTACTAAATTATAATATTAGTAGGTAAATCTTTTCCTATCGTATTTCTATCTAATTAAGTAAAATTGTAAATTATAAAATTCAAAAGAAACCTTGATCCGTTATTATGGCTGGTTTCATTGAGTAAAGTTATTGTTAATCTTGGAATTAAATAAATAATGGTATCAAATATCACCCAAGGCAAAATCTATAATACGAACGTGTCCTTTAATTTGTTGATAAAATCTGCGATAGCCCGCAGTAAATATATAATTATTATTACACCCACGTGTTTTGGATGTAGCAGTGTACACATAACGCTAATGAAATAAGTAGTATAATTCCCCCTGTGCTTTTTGCAGGACACGAAACCCAAAATTGTACATTTTTTCTGGTCCGCACCATAAATAGAATCCAATTTCGGGATCCCAGATATTTATCTTGAAATGTGATATATTATACCGTAATATGGACACTCCTAAATTAGTGTTAACCCATTGTGTTGCGTCCTAATCTATTTCCTGCATAAGATCGATTTATTATTTCCCATCCGAAAGCAATAATCGCACAAATCACATGTTGCTTTCAAACTATTAACTATATGAGCTTTTAACGCATAATGTATGTTGTTTTCGTTGTTTAAACATCGGATCGCTTTTACATTTTAAAACCATATTTTGTTTTACATTACTAATCCGACATTATTATTTGCTTAACATACATTCATACCTACATGAATTAATAAGATATATTCGAGTTTCTGAGAGCTCATTCTATTGTTGGTTCCGTAATCTAATTGTAATCAGTAATTTTAGTTCTTGGCAATGGCTTCAAACCTATTGAATTTTACAATGGGAGTTCCCATACAGGAAGTAAAATGAGTTATAAGCTTCTCGCTGCAACTTATCAGATCCTATAAAGCGTCCTATTGGGGACCATTATTATTACCCCGTCAGCTTACTAAAGATATTCAAAACGTACTATCATGATTGTTATCTCTTGCAAGTAACATAAATAACTTATACACGCGTATACATACCTACTAGCTATACTATTCTGTCACACCGTTCGATTAATACGAGATAGAAATCAAGATATTTGAATATAATGCGCAATGCTTAAGTAGTTCATTTTTACCGTTATACAATGTAATCCGGGCACTCATCCGCAATTAGGTGAACTCGTGCCATACTTTTATTCGCATTATAACTTTGTTACGTAATTGAGGTATAAAATAGCATTAAATTACTACACAATAGCAGTTCTCTATAAACTGTTCTGCTTTACATTTAACTGTAATACCTGGCAATTAAATATTAGTGGGCTAATTTAATAAAAGTAACAATATAATTTACCGTGGAGTACGCACGGGCATATCATTGCGAAGAGTGTACATATTCGTTATGGCCACTTAAGGACGTAATTAAATTACTTTTAACAGCATTATATTAAACGCCGGCTTGACAAACATTTTACTTTGCAGTTATACTCATTAAACATGAGAAGAGACAATATGAGATGAGAAAGGATGCTGTTATATTAGGCACGTACCGCTTTTACGAAAAACAACATATTTGGCTAATGCTCGTAATTTAAGTGCCCCAATAAAATGCGTAAACTTTATGAAACAAAATCCATAAAAGCCATCAGTGCATTTATAAGACGCATAAATCATATCCCTTTCTAATTTATGCATAAGAATGCGTTTAATTGCAGCAGAGCATTTCGAGAAAGAAAAGTTACGTTTTTATATCCATGCTTCAGTGTTTGCCGCCTGAAATATCGAACAATCAGGCCTATAATTAAAACTACTAAATTATGTACCCTTCCTCCCAGTTTGCGAAATAACTCGTGAAATCGTCCATTTTAAATGCAGTTCTTTGAGTTAATTTAAAGGAGAAGACATTTTCCTTACATTTCCTTCTTCCCTTTCATCAAAAGTTACCCGGCTCTTGTTTTGAATTTGATACCCGACAAACAAAGCAGTTTATAAGTGAGGCTATAAACTTATTTCCAGTGACAAGTGCCATTTCTGCAGATATAAAATCTTTATTGAGAACGTTTAATTTCTGCATGCGAGAACAACTTAACACACCCATGTTGTTTTAAATCACTAATCACTATTAAGGGTGTCATATTTATTATTTCCTCCTTCACGTTTCAACACCTATCTTATTTTCCAACAAATAAAATTGCAAGGATAATCACCTCATATTTCAGTATTTTTAGGCACTTACATTTCTTACATCTTTAGTATCACCTACGTTAGCAGAGATAAAATCCACTATCTCATAAGCGGATATAAATACTTCTAGTGGACCTTGACCGCGAGTGGATAATTTATACAGAGAGTATGATTTATAGAAAAAACTAATCAAAATTATTGAAAGCAACAGTGGTAAAGCCCTCGCCTTTATTTGTCGTAGGCGCTACTATCTTAATGTTATAGATCTCATATGTTACCTGATTATTACCCATTTAGTTCCCTATGTGTGCTCTATGATGTAATACTTCAGAATTCCGTCACGACTATCAACAAAAAATCCACGTCAAGAGTTAAGACAGCGATAGACCAGGAACCCGAAATTGTTAGGTGAAATGCATGTTTTGTGCAAATTAATTTGTTAAAAGTATAATAGACATGAAAGCGTGGACAAATTAAAATGTATAAGAATTTCCTCGAGTCGAAGGACAGTATTACTAATCATTTTATCTAATATATTAAGTAATAATTATTTACATTGCATTAAAAAAGGACATATTACCGTAATAATGTTTGGAATAACAATGGTAAAAAATTAATTACTCGAAAAACTAACAAGGTATTATCTAACGATACTAAGAATTTAAGCCAATTGCCTATTTTATACCACACAACTATACTACAAATACATTGTTGTATTTTCATTGATACGATTTGAGTTTATAAATTAAAAACGTTGATACGGTAGTATTTGTAGGACATAAATGAAAATATGCAAATTCAATTATTGTAACCACATAATTTTGAGTAACATTACAAAAGAAGTCAAAGAATTCTCCTAAATAATAAAGTTAATTTTTGCACAAGTAATGATTTGAAGGTTGAATGGCATTCGAATGCTCGAGTGTTTTCTGAGCAAACACACTCACGATGCACTTAAAAAGAAGGAAAGAAAAACATCCAAAATAAGCGTTGAGTGTCAATCAAAGTCCCTGGATGTTGTAAATTACTAGCAGTTTGTTTACCTATTATTATCTTCACGTCAAACAACAAGGTCAATTTGCCAAAATTTCTCGAACAAAAACCTATTCCATCGAGGACTTTTCTGCTAGCAAATAAATTGTCATTTGCCTGTCAGATCAAGCCCTATAATTAATATATCGTAAAATAAAATATCTGGTTCTTATAACCTTTGTCTAATAACGATTTCTTTTGTTATACTACACGACACAAAAATCTTTATGTTAATCACTAATACTGTATAATGATCATTTTTCCTTAAATACATATATTTCTCAAGGATTTAACTGACAAAGAAAATTAGAACTAATGTAAGATATATTAGAGGCACTTATTTAATATGTTTTAGACATGCTATATGTTACTATGATTATAGGTGTAGTGAATATGTGCACTAGTACAAAATACATATCATCGTAACAACAATTTAAAAAATAGTTATTTCACGGCTACAATTTCGTTTAGCTTTTAAACAAGTTTGAAACAAAACTGCTTCTCTTAACAAAATTGGGAAAACGTATGGAGCAAATTTTAGAGTCTTGGAAAATGTTATTTATTACCTCGCCTTTACCTCTTATCCGACCTTATTTTTCAAAATATTTATGCTATGATTTCGTAAGTTTCCATGTTTTTGTTAGATTTGAAGATTAGGCCGGGACTCCAGGGAATAAATGCGAGTCGTACAAGAAAAGTTGATTTGCGAGTAAAATATTGCGGAGAAAAGTGGAGTTTGGCCCTTAGAAGATATCAGATTATTATTTTTGCCCTTATAAATACCACTCGACCTCTCCTCCAAAGACGGCGCACACCGCCCACTTGCCGCAAGATGGAGATTTATAATCCCACATAGATGTTGGCTTCTTTCATATCTAATTGAAAAATTCGAAATGTGTAGTCTCGTACATCTTGATAAATAATGAAATTGGCTCGAATTGCTTTTCTGGCGGAAATGCAAATGACGAGCGAAATTTCGTTATACTTTTGAAAAATCTAGACAGTCTAGTTCTGAAATAAATTACCTCTTAGAATATTTACCATTGTTCTGTGACCTTAATGCATAACTTAATTTTTAAAGGCAAACATGACGATTAGTTTAGGATGATTACGATTTTTTAATAAATAAAATATGCTCGATAGATCTGCTAAACCAAATTGGAGTTTGATGCTCCTGTACTTATACTAATATAGTAATAGGAGAAAGATGATCAAAATACAGTTGAATCGCGATAGTCCGACATTACGGGACCGCGGGGGTGTCGGATTACCAAAAAATGTCGGATTACCAAAGGTTGGCTCTACATATGTATTTAATTTAATTTGCACTATATAAGTTTGGAA
>JAWQRP010001056.1:0-21517 GCA_033557875.1 Quadriops clusia | reverse complement strand
CCAAGTATATACTAGGATTGTTTGTTTACGTTCTACATATGCACGATCCAAGCGAAGGGGAACTCAACAAAGACCTCTCTCTGTGGAGCAGAGAAAGAATTTTTTACAAAACGCGAAACTTCCAGCAGTTCCAGCCGCACAAAGGAGATCAGAGTGGATTTTTCCTTTTAATTCGTACGAACGAAATCGGCGAACTTTAAAAAAAGAACGGGCGCAGGAAAAATGAGGAATCTGAGCGAATGTGCGCGATGAAACTCATGACCTATATCGCCTTCTGTTTCTGTTATTTAGATGCAAACAGAAGTTCGAAACGCTCGGCTCGCGCAAAACATTGAACTAGCCAAAGTTGCATACTTTCATTCAAAGACGAAGATGACCTTACATGTTTCCTCTTGCCTAAAGTTATTAATACGAAGTTTACGCAACACCACTTTATTATGATACACCTACGGCACAAGGAATTAAAAATAACCCTCTATTTTTCTATTACCTAACAACAATAAATTCTAACTAAATGGCCTGTATCTCAAGGTAAATAACTACCTATGGAGGCAAATTACAGTCTAGAGTAATAACAAACGTAAGACAATACAATAATTTGTACTTATTAGCATCAAATTCAAGTCAACACGTGGACGTACTTTTAGAAAATTACACAAACCAATCCCTGACATTCGTGCTAATTGAGACGACCGTTATGACAACAACGCTTTTCTCACGGAAGGAATACCGGTATAGCATTGATACCCAGTTATATTTACGTCAAGGATTCACGATTTCCTTCGTTGACAGTAAAAAGATAGGTTAGACTTACGTGCGATCGAGTAGGCTTGGCCAGGCTTTCTAGTGATGACAGCAAACGTCAGAATTGCATAGTAAAATCACATTGTTCGAACTGTCAAACGAAGTAAACACGGCAATTTAGGTTAACTAAAGCGAAAACGCGCTACACTTGCCACAGCTTATAACATACTGAACAGAAACAAAATGAAAGTGAATGAACTTGATAATAAAGAGTTCCGCTTGCGCCAGCGCCATCTCCGAGCTTACAGGCGCATTTCGTACAGTTATCTGTAAATCACTTGTTAAGAAACAAAAATGATTACCTTACATAATACATTAAATTACAAAATTAATAGGAAAGTATACATTTCCTAAATAATACAGATCTGTGGTAATAACTTCAACCACAAAATATAAATAAAACTCACAATTCATCAGAAATAACAACTTTATTACCTTCCTTTTTTATACAAAAATTACAACACCTTTCAATAATGATTAATATTTATCTCGGTTAATGTTTTAAACCTGAAAGAAAACACTCGGGTCACTTCATAATAAACTTTCAGAGCAACAACACCAAAAACTACTCATGCTCGAAATGAACTAACCAAGTACACAAATAAAAACCAGAGTTCAGGAAGTAAACTTTATTAGGCCACGGAAGCCTCGCAAAATAAATTCAGCTACATTAAAATCAACTACAGTGTTATATCACTTGAATAAAATATTTCATAATTTTTTAAAATTTTTATCACAGTACTAATTAAGGGAGTACAAAAATATTAACTAACATATTCCTTAATCTTTATACAAAAAAAAAAAAATTCTTCATTTACGTATAATAAATGAATGAAATAAGGCGTATCATCTAGTGAAACAAGAAAATACTGATATTCGCTCCTTGGATTGAACAGCACACACAAACAACAGAACTTCAAAAAAACAAGTTTTCACTTAAGGCACGTAAATAAACAATAAACCCAAATTTATCAATCTACTTCAATAAGTCTAAAATCCCGCATTTTCCATGTAATGTTTAAACCAAGGTTAATCTACAACTTTTACAGGTAAATGATTAAACGGTGAACCTAGTCTACAAACTTAAAACGTACAAGCTCTTATTTCTTTACAAACCTACTTACTTGATCGTTAGATCGTTCTCCACTAGACGGCTGGGGTGACGCCCCCTGCTGAACGCTAGAGCCTGATTGTACACTAACGGCAACTAAAGGGGTGCCACTTGCAGTTTGTATTCTAACAGGACTACTTTGCCGAACTCCCACGTTTTGACCTTGCAGGGCAGCCGACACTTGGGAGAGGAGGGCCTGCTGCGAACCGGGGGCACCTTGGACTTTAATACCCGCTAGGGCTCCTTGCAATGTGGTTGAGGTTACCTGCGGACGTATTGTTGTCGTAATGCCCTGGGAAGTTGCCGACACAACCTGAAATAATGTCAGTTATTTTTATTGTTTCTCTAGTCTTCACAAAAATGTTCTCTCCTTTTCTACTTTAATCAACTCAATAATTTTCAACTTTTCACTAATCAAAGCACTTCACATTTTCTATTTAGGTAAGAAAGTTTTGCATGATTGTAAACATAATTGTTAATAAATATATAGAATATTAAAGCCTATGACCAACAGAAAAAAAATACTGTTTACTAAGTTTTATACAACATCATTTCATACACTTCATTCCTCACCATCGATTTCAGTCACCATAGTTATACAAATTTTCTGCACATTTCTCAAACGATAGACAAATGAAACCATGAATATCAATTTTCACAGATATAAAAGACATACTGTTTGCATTTAAAGAAATTAAAACGTTATAGAAATATTAAGAATCAACCTACCTGAATAGTGGGTTTGTTGCCTTGCGCAGTATTGACAGGAATTACCCGAGGAGGACCTTTAGCAAGAACAACTGGACCCTGAGGAGAAGCCACCAGGGGGCTCCTGACCACTTGTTGGATCTGCTGTATAGTCATAGCAGTAGAAATAGGTTTCGAACCGACAATCAATTGTGTTGCTACACCTCCTTTTCCTGCTACTTGTGCGATACCAGCGATTTTTTGGTTCAACTTCTTATGGGCAAGGATCTGCTGCTGAATCTGGAGTCTTTGGATTTGCTGTGTAGTCGTACCTTTTAGTCCAGGGGTTATCGCTTTAACAGCTGCGGTACCTAATGTGACACCTGTTACCGGTATGGTCACCGTTTGTGTCACTAGAAGAAAATTTATTTTCAATTATCACATGTACCAAATGTTTTTCTTAAAGTTTGCATTTTTAAACCAAAATTAACTATAGAAATCAGATTGACAAATATATGACTAATTTATTTATTAAATTACAGAAGAGTCAATTATCTGTGATAATTATAATTAGAGGACGTAAAAATATGGATTAACGAAAAACGTGGTTGATGTAAATATCTCTAAATTTGATTAAAATCGTATACAAATACCTACATATATGTAACATATAGCAAAAGTTATAAAATAAACTATGTAGATTCTACTACATACAATAAATACAAGTAGTTTGGTAAAATAATTTTTTAAAATATGCTTATTTCATTTTTGAAAATTTTTATTTTGGGTTAGATTTTTTTAATGATCGATATTTTCCAAATTTTGTATATTTGAGAATAGTTTCAATTAATATTATACGAAATAAAAATTTATATGAATTCTTTAAATGGCAAAAAATTATTTCCTTAATCCAATCGTCATTCTTCAATACCTAATGGAGAAATTACATGAAAAAAATTTAATGTGGAAAATTATCATTTCTTATACTATTCTTGGGATTTTTCAGGTCTACTTTTAATTAAAACACTTTCTTTTTTTAATTGCTTTACTTCAACATAATGTTTCGCCTATTCATGTAGACCACTTCAGATGGTTTCTTATAGTCCGTATTTATTTCCATCTTGTAACTTTTCACTATTTCTATCCAGCATACATTAAAATTCTAATTTATTACAATCCTTCTTAAAATTAACTTTTATATAGCACCTTTATACTTTTGTCTGAATGAAAAAAAAAAAAGTTCCGATCAGACAAAAGAATAAAGGTGCTACATAAAAGTTAATTTTAAGGATTGTAATAAATTTGAATTTTAATGTAAGTGTTTAATGTGTACAATGAATGTTAGATAGAAATAGTGAAAACTTGACGGTGTTACAAAATGGAAATAAATAAGAACTATAAGAAACCATCTGAAGAGGTCTACATGAATAGGCGAAACGTTATGTTGAAGTAAAAGAATTAAAAAAGAAGGTGTTTTAATTAAAAATAGACCTGAAAAAACCCAAACATACT
The DNA here is from genome assembly GCA_033557875.1 of Quadriops clusia. NCBI lineage: Eukaryota > Metazoa > Arthropoda > Insecta > Coleoptera > Hydrophilidae > Quadriops > Quadriops clusia. The sequence continues at coordinate 17,403 of JAWQRP010001056.1, read as the reverse complement.
ATAAGAAATAATATTGAAGACCAAGAAAAATAATAATACTAGAAAATTATATTCTACAGTCCTCTAAATGATATTTCTACATAAGAAGAAAACATAACCAAATGGGGTAGTTACAGGAATATGAAACCACTGATGTACAGGGTGTTTAAATAAAACATGTTTATAAAAAATTCAAACTTCATACCGCTTCTTTGATATAGTGTACACATACTGTCCTTAAGAATTACGCCATCTAGTGTAATATTGACGAAGTGGTTACAAGCAACGAAAACTAAAACAATATAGATATGATGCTTATGCAACCCAATATCCTTTCCTGTCGCGCCGACTAAAAAATGTATAAACACTAACATTAGAAATTAGTAATGTGTGCTATTTCAAAGAGACGGTATGAGTTTTAAATTTTTTATAGACATGTTTTATTTAAACACCCTATCACCCTATCTATAGATGACGTCGTCGCAACATAACCTAACAAACATGTAACGTCAAAATTTGTATATAACGCGTAAACTACCGTTACAGGTTTCTAAGTTAGCTACCTACTCGTGTTTATTCGGTGGACAGGACAAAAGAAAGTTTCAATATTTTTTTTAAGGCACCAATAGGACCCAGATTGCAACAGAAAAACAGTTATATAATATTTTTTTAAGTATTTTACAATTCCGTTCTTAGCCACATACCGTGCAACTTCTCCATTTGATTTTATATGTATCACAATTGGCAGAGGTACACATTGAAATTGTGTGCATTGAACCTACTAGGAAAATCAGGTGAAAAATAAGACCGCAAAAGACGATTGGTTTTGCTAATATGGTCGATAAGATTTTTCTGCCTACTTATTTTTTAGTCGTGAAAGTCCCAACAAGGCGAGGTAAGTTAATAATAAAGATGTCGTTTCCTTGTTAAAATATATTTATAGGCAACCAGTTTCAACCCTCCCGGGTCATCTTATTTTTTGCTTATTTATAGTATACACAATAGATAGAGTACTTACCTCCCGAGCTAGAAACTGCTTTAACCAACGTAGCAACCTGCGTACCAGAAGAGCCGGCCTGTTGAATAGCTTGTGCAAATACTTGCGGAGATAAATTCTGGATTGTTGTGGTCTGCGTAGAGTTACCTGCTGCCGCTGCAGCAGCCAATACCTGTTGCTGTTTCAGTTGGTGTTGCCTCTTCAGCAACGCAGCCATTTCACTTTCAGTCATGGTACGAGCAATTCCTTGTTTTCCCGCTACGGTTGCTTGCTTCACGTACTGTACATTCATACATACCATAAGTCAAAAGTAGAATAAATCAAAATTTTCGTGTTTTCTCACCTGAGTCCTTGCACCTTGTGCTTGCGTAAACTGCACCTGCACGGCAGTCTGACCCGCGATTGAAACAGTCGTCGGTTTCACAGCTTGTGCCCCTAAATTTCCTGCCTGAAGTCTTAGTTGCTGCTGCTTCAAAGTCGCTTGCTTTATCATATGAAGTTGCGCTTGGCTTATCGTCTTTCCAGCGACTGTAGCAGTTCCACCGACTACTGTTTTTGAAGGTCCTGGTGATACGATTAGCCTTTGCGTTGCAGCTTGCAGCTGGGCAGGGCTGAGACCGGACACCGAAACAACTGTCGAGTTTTGCAGAGGAGACGCTACTAACCTCTGGGTCCTTATCGCGGCATCTATATGAAATTGTTTCAATGATAATGCATCCGAACGATACTATGGATATTAATTCAATGAACAAAAATTAATAAGTACTTACTTGCTGGTGTGCTTGGTGTAGTAATAACCGATGTTGTGACACTGGTAACTACAGATGTAGTACAAACAACTGTTGGCTGGGTTACTGCTGCAGGAACTACAGGGACTGAAGTTCCTGAAACTCCACCTACAGACGAAGGATTGGCCATTGCCGCTGCAGCTGCGACCGATGCTGGATTAACATTTTGGATACTTTGACCCTTGAGGAGTTGTAACCTTTAAAAACAATTTTTAATTATTTATTTCTTACTTAACTTTAAGAAAAAATCCAAATATCAGGTTGGTTCAGATCTAATTATTCTCATTTATGCAAACTTTTGTTTTGTATTTTTCATGACTGTAAAAAATGAAAAGTTTTTTTCTCTCTAAAATTCAAGACTAAAAGACTTAAAAAACACAACAAAATATCATTTTTCAGAGTTAGGTATATGAAAATATTGCGATGCTAACCTATATTAAAGTTTTCTTAAGTTTTTTTCAATATACTGCAATTAATATAATCCCTGTCCTATATTAGTGGTAAATGAATATTATTAGTCAAAATCAATGTTCCATTACGTCTCAAAACTGTCTAATGTTATATATTAAAATAATTTATAGCAACATTTCTAATTTTAATCAATTGCTTCATTTTAGCTGGATATTAACCCAGTTGTAAAAGTATAACAAAGAAAAACAAAAATTCAGTTTCCATTATCCATTTTTTGACTTAACACTCAAAATAATAAAGTACTATTATTAATAAAGTATTCCAACTTATTCTACTTCTTTGAAAATAAATGTTGAATTTTATACTTCTTTTCTTTTACAATTATTATGGAACAGAGGAAACAAAAAAAAGAGAAATAAATTTTTATCAATCAACAAACATTTTTAAGACACTTACCTCTGAGTCAAATTACTATGCTGCTCAGGTAGTAAAGTCTTCTTCTCCTTAGCAATCCTCTCAGCTCTCCTCTGAGCAACCACAACCGGTAGCAAAGGATTCTCCAAATCAATCCCGCATTCGTGAAGCACGGCCGAATGTTTAGGATTCTTAATCAACTGGTTATTTACCACCGTTTTTGCAGTATTCACTCTCTTATTAGAAAGGCTCTTTAAAGCGTCGAATCTTCCATTCAAAAGTGTCGAAAAGTTTGCATTGTTGTCCTGTGTGTACAATTGAGATGTTCGCATTGGCCTACTGGTTTTAGGTTGCACCGGAAACTTATTGAAAACCCCAGATTTGTTTTTCTTCTTTCTTGGAGATGAATCGAATACTTGCTTCCCTTCCTCTCTAGGGATCAGAACAGTTTCGTAGCGATGTCGACACTGCTTATGGGATCGGTATGTTATGGAAATTGTGTTCACAAAATCTGCGACGAAATCCCAATTCGGTGTATGCCCTGCAGTTAAAATGATCAAATTCAAAGGTAGCTGTTGGTAATTTTGAATAGCAGTCAAAAGAGCCATATCTTCATGAACGGTCCAATTATGAGTAGGCTCTGGGGCTGCTTTAGAAACCTGAATTTTCATTCCAGATATAGGTACTGATGGCCTAATGATGCCGCCTCGATACTTTTGAAGTTTCAGATCTCTTCGCATCTTGATTAAAGCTGGGGTAGATCGTTCAAATAATGATCTAGGAGCGTACACAGCATCGTCTTTGCGACTCATTTTAATTGCCCTGCGACTATCTGCAAATCCTGCATCATGCCTTGAACGCTTTATAGCTTCCTTCTTTATATAAACGGGAGGAAGCTGGGATTCCGTCATGACATTCATATCATATAAAAAGCCCATTGTATGATCTATGAAAATATCGGAATCTTGATGAGGTGGAGTTGGTGGGCACCACATCTATTAATATACAAAAATGAAAATAAGATTCGCCGAAAAGAAAAACGAAATACACTATTTATTTAGTATTTATGTAGAAAAAATTAAATAGAAGGGCGTCAATTATCCGAACTATTTAGGACAAAATATGTAAGTTATACACAAATATTAATTTTTATTGTAAATTATACTGTTATAAATTAGGTACTTATTATGCAAAAGTGCGATTTTACGATAATTCAATTTATTGTAGACGTGCCTGATGCGTATCATAATTGAAAATTAAATTCGGATAAACAACGTTTCATTGAGTCGATGCTCTACTGTACTGTAAAACAATGAAATGATTACATGTAATAGATAATATACTTACTGGCATTTGTTCCAGAGTATTTTCCGACATCCACATCTACAAATAAGTGAAATTGTAGTTTAAATATAGTATGAAGTACTACGTTTAAAAATGGAGTGAAAGGAAAAGGAGATGAATTGGGGTGGTTGCGTAGCTAGAAAGAAGCCCTCTTGCTCGTGTCCAGCGGAGCAGTGATTTGGTGCCCGCTGCGGCACGCCGGAGCAAGAAGGCACCAAAATCTACGTCCACCCCGCAATAAAACACAGACGGCAAGAGAACTTCTTTATTAACTTATATGTACAACATCTTAAACATTAACATACACAATAGCTCTTCGATATTCGGAAACGCATTTGTACATTATAAATAAATGAAATATTAATTTCCTTTACTGCTAGAAACAAAATGATCGTTTTATAACGAATAGTACAAAATGATATGTTAAACATCATAAGAGCTCTATATATATAAAAACTATGTAGAAAGGTAAATGAATAAAATTTATACCAACAGTAATTTGCATGCTTCAAGAACCTATAGTATAAAGCTTTTTATAATGACTTTTAAAAATCACCTATATTGCACATCTACAGTTCACCTCGCAAATTTTTAAACTATTTCCCTATAAAAATCTTTATGAAAATATATGCCATTTGTTTATTATATATATTGTGCTTACGAAATTTAAAAATAACTAGTACGATGTATGCTGCCTACTATTTAAATTTTTAAATATTCTTTTAAAGCTATTAGATTCATTTTTTAGTACTAAATGCAGTGACTGTAAAAAACATTTATATAAAATTAACTTTAGAAAAATTACAATTAAGTGTCCCTATAAAAATTGTCATGTGGATGGAAACTGCAAATTAACAATTGGTGAAAATAAATACTTATAAAGAAACAATAAATACGAAGAGACTATGTCATTCACACTCATTCAGGTATAATTTACAAGTATTCACAATAAAAATATGTTTGTTTGTAAAAAAAACTATAACTCTAAGAATTATGTACAAAAGAGCAGTTGCGTTGCCCCTTAAATTACATCACATATGGATAACTCTTAAATACAACGTCCTTAAATAATATTAATTTTTAACAGCCTATCAATGATTTAACTGTTTTTACTGGACTCTGTTTCAGTCTCACGATCTGCTTCATTGCAGTTTCTAGTTCTTTTTATGTTATCACTAACATTTGACACTAATTCCGCATCACCTACGCTATCTATACATGATTCATCATTTGTCGGGTTCTCCTGTTCAGCCGGTAAGCTATTTGCCGGCAAATCTGGTTCACTTTTTATTGTTTCATCTTTAGGAACTTTGTTAGCTCTCGATTTCGTCACCCATTTGTCCAACGTATTTGAAGAACTGCTGTTTAAATGTTTATGGTTCCTTGTACTTATTTTACGTTTAATTCCTCTTTTTAAATTTGAAGTTAATCTATGTTTCAATGTATCATTTTTCAGATCTTTTTTCATACTTATTATATTATTTACAGTTATTATGTGGTCTGCAATATTATTCTCAACGGTTTTCTCAGGATTTGTTTCCTTTTGTGATTTTATTTCAGGTTCTGACACATTTTCTTCTTTGGCAACTTTATTGCTAGCGTTTGGACTTTTGTTAACTTGGGAAACTTCTTTAAAATTGTTTTCATTTAATTTAGGCTCTGTTTCTGAGTCTTTGGTCACTTCAGCATTATCTGCTACATTATTGCAAACATTAAATTCTTTTTCTGAAATTAGATTAGTAGTTTTGCATAGTTGCAACTTTGAAGCATTTGAAGAATTTATCTCTATATTTTTTAAAAAATCTATGTTATTTACAGATAAATTATTATCTATTTTGTCTTTACAAGAGTTAAGTTGAACGTGATCTGTTGAATTTAAAAGAGCTTCACTGGAACGATTTGATTCTATATCATTAAAAACATTAAATTTAATCTCTTGAGAACCATCTAATTTTATATCTTCAGAATCCTCTATTGATTTTTGTTTAATTTTATCTATTTCTATGACTTTAGAAACATCTATTTTTGCATCTTTAACATCATCTATTTCCACATGTGTAGAAGCATTTATTTCTACATCTGCCGAAAAATTTGATTTATTCAATTTGGAAGAATCAAATTCAGATTCTTTTGTTGGCAGTTCAGTGTCATCTTTGGGAATATATTTAGCAATTTCTCCACTTGTTACAATGTCAGTAATTACTACTTTGCAAATTTTATCTTTTAATTCACGGTCATTGTCATTTTCAAATCCATCCTTCTTTAATTTACTAAGAGGGATATCATCATTTAGGCTATCTGCATCAAAATCTTCTAAATTAATGTTTTGTTTTTCTGCACAATTTATTTTAGTTTCTTTCATATCATTATTTACAGTAGTACAATTTTGCTTTAAAAATAAATTTCGTTTTTTCCCAGGTTTTCTTGTAACAAGGTTATTATCAACTTCAATTGTTTCATGATTTCGTAATTTTGCACGACGTGCAGCCCTAGTCATGCGATTCTCTTTTTCTTGCTTTTCATCTTCCTCCAGGTCATTATCTAATGTGTCATCACTTTGATCTTTTTCAGAATCTTTTATTTTATTGCTTTTGTTTTCCTTTTTCATGTTAGTTTGCTGTTTTACAGGTTTAACACCAGGTAATATAGGACTAACATCTAAAGTCCACAAATTTATAGCAACTGTGCCTCTAGACCTAGTTCGTGGTGAATTATGATCAACATGATTTGACACAGGTGGTTTTGAGGAATATTCATCAGAATCATCCGAACTTTCCAATCCCGATTCTTCAGTGGAATCGTCAGTTGACTTCTCACTACCTTCTATGTCACCATTGATGGTAACGTTGTAGGAACTAACATCCTCACTTTCTACAGATTGTTGTGAACTTTCATTAATATCATCGATATCGCTCATTCGACCGATGCTTTTCGTTCTTTGTCTTGTTAGTCGGCGAGTTGTAATAGGAGCTGCTTTTGCTTTTGATTTTGTCTTAGCAGGATTTCGTTCGTTAACTTTACTTTGGATTTTATTATCTTTGCTACCAACTGGTTTAGTTTTACCACCCCTAGTTTTCCTACCCTTAATATCCCCCGCACGACCCTTTTTAACTTTAGTTCTAACCTGATTTGTTGCATCCTCTCTGGAGAAGGTGAGAAGCTCATTTTCCTCCTCTAGTTCCCGTTGCCTTCGTTCTTCTTCTTCTTTCATGGCCGTTAATCTGTTCTGTTCCCACCCTCGTTTCAGCTCTTCAATTTGCCGTTCAGCTGCCGCAAGTTGTTCAGCTGACCAGGCAGCCTCTGTTTGCTCAATAAAGCGCATTGCATATCTTTCAATAGGAGTCAACTAAAACAAGAAAACGTAGCTTAATTTGGTTATTCTGGTTAATTGCATACATGCAAATGCAGCTAAATGATTGTTTGCAAGGTTCTAGATAGTTCACAAAAAGCAAATTATGAACTTGCTGGCCATTGCTCAAATACAATATAGCACCGCTGCAAAAGTTTGACAATTGTTCAAGCAAATTGTTAACTGATCGACAGTGCTTATAAGAATATGTAAAAAGCGCAGATACGCTGGAGCCACATGAGACAGAATGTTCGCCAAGCACATGCACATAAAGAGGGAAGAGCGCCGACTTTATTTGACGCATTTGCCTCATGAGTTCTAGTGTGTGTGTGTGTGTGTGTGCGGCTTAATAGTCCACAGGAAGCATAAATTGTCACAAATAAATGTATAACAATATTTCTATTATTCTTTACCTGTCTTATAAGATTTTCAACCTCTTGTTCAGCTTTGCTGACCTCTGGTTCCTTTTCTTTTTCTTGGTCGTCAAGTGGAATGTTTTCGTCGAACTCTGCTAGATCTGCAACAGCCTCTGCTTTTGCTGTTCTGGCAGCTAAAACATCTTGATCATCTTCACAAGCAGCTAGAGCATTTTCTAAAGCTCCCATGGCAGCCTTATCTTCATTTGCCACTGCACTTTCTACTATTTTCTCTCGTTCCTTACTAATTTCAATAACTTCTGACATTCTATTTGCAGCACTGTCTTCATTTGTGTCGATATTAAATAGATCCTGAATGGTAGACTGGAAAAATAGTTCTCATTTTAGACATGGAAACCAAGAAAAAATAAAATTATAGGAAACTATGCTTACGCTCTTAAAGTATGCTGTAGTGAAGTTTCCACCCTCTATTGCCAAGTCACCTAATAGACGCTTTTGATTTGCTTTTTTCAAAATGTTTTCTTCAATCGTTTTTTCACTAACTAGTCTGAAAGGGCAATGTAAATTAGATTATGTAAAAGTTAATTTAGAATCGAATGCACTAGTTTTAGCGTACACATGCTTTTAACTAAAGATAATATGTCTGTGACGAAACACCCAAATTTATTATGATTGAAAAAATTTGGTTGGTAAAAGTGCCACAATTTTATCTCCTTTCTGTTAAATTCCAAGAGAGCATTAAACAACTGTTCTTCGATTGGATCCAGAAAGGTATTTAAAATTCATTAATTCGAAATCAACAACAAGAAATTCAACCACTTACCGGTATATGTGGACATCTCTAGTTTGCCCAATTCGATGGCATCTGTCCTGAGCTTGAGCATCCATAGTAGGATTCCAGTCAGAATCGTAAAATATCACAGTATCAGCACCAGTTAAATTAACACCAACGCCTCCCGAGCGGGTTGACAGAATAAACACGAATATGCGAGTGTCTCCGTTAAATCTCTCCATTAGCATTTGACGTTGATCGACTTTTGTCGTGCCATCCAATCTCAGATAAATATGCCCATGGAAATTAAGGAACGCTTCCAATACGTCCAACATTTTTGTCATTTGTGTGAATATAAGTACCCTGTGTCCTTCAAATTTAAGTTTCCTAAGCAATCTGTCTAATGTTTGTAACTTTCCGCAGTCGTATTGAATCAAACGAGGATGGGGAAACTGTGTAACCATTGCTGATATTATTGGATGCAGGGGTGTTGTCGGCTTGGATAGGTATTGCATTAGCTCCGTGCGTTCTTGCTTACGGCCCCAATATACACTTGGGGGCGGATGCCAAACCTGTAGTTCGGGTTCGGGAGCATGGACAGCAGGAACGTAGCAGATAAATCTACTAAAGATATCTGTTAAATCAGATATCCGTTGTTCAGGGTTGTGGACAGCATTCCTTAAACATTCAGTAGTATTCTCGACCCGTTTTCCATACAAAGTATTTGTACAATGAGTATATCCGTTATTCCAATCAGAGTTCTTTAAGATTGAACTAATTTCCACACTTTCCCTAAAATCTTGTCCATACATAGGTACAGCACTGCACCTCTTCTGATTTACTCTTGCTAATAATTCTCGCTTGTTTTTCTCATAATCAAGAATAGTTTGATACACTTCCTCCTAAAACAATAAAATATTTAATGAAACATCATTTTATGATTATTTGTTCAAAATAATTGTTTAATTATTATGGATAATTGTTCGCAAGGTTCTAGATAGTTCACAAAAACTTGATTATGAACTTGCTGGCCTTTGCTTCTATATAGCACCGCTGCAAAAGTTTTACAACCACTGAATTGAATTGTTAACTGATCGACAGTGCACATACCAAAGTAGGAATTAATTTCGATAACACTTACGTCTTCATATTTATTTTTGTCTTTTATCTGAGCCGTTGTACTATTTTCCCATCGAACATCTAATCCTTTAACAAGAGATTGTTTAGAATAGAGCTTGTCAATAAATTTTGATCCTACTGTTTTGACTAGCATAGAATTATCATCTAAATTCATATCTGAAGAAGTTGTACTCTGAAACAAGTCATAAATAATTATTTTATTAAATATCAATACATTTATTTATAGGATACTATAGCTGAAATAATTCAATAAACTCACCAAAGTTGTAGTTGATGTAGACGGTATCGATGTCAATTGTACCTTTACAACAGCTTTGGCAATGGAATGAGCTGCAGTTGTATGTGGTGGTTTAGAAAGTAACGTCAATCTCTGTCCACCAGCTGTCATAACTAGAAGAAAAAACAAACTGATTATTATTTATTATTATTGTTGAGGTGGTTCCTGGCTTGCCCCTGCACTTTGACCTATTGCAGGGACAAACTTAAAATAATTATTGTATTAATTATTATAAAATTAAATTAGTTCACTAAAGTGAGATTTTTGTTTGCAACGAATCACCCATATTTACTATTATAAGTAGCAAATATGGTTGGTAAAAGTGTTACAAGTTCAATGTACTTTCTACTAAATTGCAGGAAGGCATTTAAAAGGCCTTCATGCATTGGATCTAGAAAGGTTAGAGCAAAACAACTTTGTACACATAAAAAAATCTTTACCTGTTGTCGCTCCTTGAATTCCTGATGTTGTCATAGATGAAGGAGTAAACAGAATGTGCTTTCCTGTAGAAGTCTGGACAAGCTGAGCAAATCCCGCAGGCACAGTCAATTTTTCTGTCGAGTTAATGTTTGCTGCAGTACTTGAACTGTTTCCTTTCATTTGCAAAACTTGCATGTTAGACATCTTTATTTTATTGGTGGAAACTTCTTCAGTTGCATTCATCTCTGATTTAGTATCCTTTTCAACAGGAGGTCTATGAACTCTCATCATCAACTTGGCAGGCGGACATTCGGGTACGGAGCTTTCCGGAGATTCACATATTTCTTCAATCAATTTCTTCGGAGTTTGATACTGACGCAGACGATAACACTGGTAAGCACTATGATGAAATTCCATTTGTAAGAGGTTCAAATTCAACGAATATAAGTCAATGTGCTGCAAGACGAAAATACAATTCTTACATCTGAATATTTTGTTAAAATGCAGGCATTATATTTCGTTTCAATAAAATCAGATAAACCCTTTAGAAAACCATAAGTAAAAAAATATTCTTACTTCAAAAGCATAAAATTATAACTCATCCTATATTTAATTCTTAATAACTTAATAATTTTTCAAACAAAAGAAAAATCATTTTCTAATGTGCATACCTTCCAAAGATCAGGTGCTAACATCGAATACACAAGAGAGGGAATATGCTCTATAATTCCATCACAATGGAATGGTGAAATGGTCGGTCGAACTTCAAACAAATTCGGATGGTTACATACTTTCCTAAGCTGCATTAATACGTTGATAACACTTAGTAAATTTCCACTGACTAGCGTTTCCCTGGTTCTACAACAAAAATATTTTGAGATGCACATTTGACTGAAATAAGCACTTCTTTACTTTGCTCGAGACATGTAGTCATCATAGAGGAACCGCTGTCTTTTAGAGAGGCGACATATAACGACATGTTCATACTTCCTAGGCATTTGTTTTTCTACTTCACTTTTTAACCTTCTCAATAAGAACGGCCTTAATACCTGAAAGTATCAAAGTATTAAAATTATTCCCAAAATGCTTAAAAACCATAAAATCACAAGCATCATAATCAGATAAACCCTTTATTTTACTATAAAAAATAAATCACAAAGAAAATCAATTGTAAATAAAATTCATCATAAAAATATCTATCAGAAAATTAGCAACTTAAAATTTATATTAAATTTTGGATAAATATCTTACCTTATGTAATCGTTTAATAATACTCTCATTGTATTCAGAATTGCCTTCAATCATCCCTGTTACGGGATTAGAAAACCATTCCTTGAACTCTCGGTGAGATTGAAACACATTAGGCATAAGAAAATGCATCAATGACCATAACTCCATAAGATTGTTTTGTAAAGGTGTTCCAGTCAATAACAAACGTCTAAAACATTTAAAATTGCACAGTTTAAAACACACTAAACTAATTTGTAAAGATCTTACTGTTGTGTCTGGAAATTTAACAGCAACTGCCATCGCTGTGACTTGAAGTTCTTGATGTTTTGTGCTTCGTCTAAAATCAAATATTTCCACTTCTTTCGCCGAAAGCTTTGATGATCTTGAATGACTAGTTTGTAAGATGTAATACATATGTGAAAAGCATTTGGTTTCGTCCAACCAGTCCTCTTTAATTTTCGTTCTTTTTGTGTACCGTAGTAAGTTAAAATTTTAAATCCCGGACACCACTTTTTAAATTCCATCTCCCAATTTAACATTACAGATGTAGGTACTATAATTAAATGCGGCCCCCAATTTTCTTTTTCACAAGCTAAATGTGCCAATAAAGCAATGGTTTGAATAGTTTTTCCTAAACCCATTTCGTCCGCTAATATTCCGTTTAACTTCCTTTCAAACATCGTAACTAGCCAATCTAATCCAATATGTTGATATTCTCTAAGAGGTAACTTCAAAAGGAATGGAACTGGGGTCACTACGCTCGTGGAAGACAGAGTATTTCCTTTAGGCTGAATACTTTCCGCTATTTTCGCAGCATCATTAATAAGATCATTGTCATCAGTCTTTGATTCTTCTCCGTTTTGAGATCCAGAAGATTCATCAAGCAGAGATTTCAATCCAATCTCTCCTTCTTGACCATCTTCATCGTTAGATACATCTATTTCAGAATCGGAATTTTCTGAATCGCTCTGCGAAGATTCATCTTCCTCTGAAGATTTTGAAGTAGCAGTTGCTGCAGAGGCACTGGTATCTTCATCAAAAAGACGTGGAAATGCACTATACTTTTTCCTCAACTCTTCGACGCTCATTTCATTTTCAGCAGCCAATTCGTCAAGTTCCTCCTGATGATCTTGGTCACCTTCTGCCTGTTCTTGTTCCTGGATTGTATCTTCATCATCTTCTTCACTACTTGTGTTAGCAGTGAAATCTTTATCTATTTTGTTCTTCTTAAACGGATTCGATGTTTCCCCTTCATCATCATTATACTTTGATCCTTCAGAGTCTCGTAAGGAACGTTTCGATTTCGATGACTCACCATACTTTCTATCAATATCTTCATTTTCATTGCAAGAATCATCACTTTCGCTCAATCTAATTTTCTCCCTATTTTCCAAATAATCTTTAGGAAGTTCATTCAAGAAATCTTGGAAATCCATTTCAGATTCCCTTTGTAAAGCGGCAACTTCTTCACTTACTTGTTCTCCTAAGCCACCTGCTGCTTCCTCCAGAGCAATAGTTTCTTCATCATCCGTGCTACTTTGGTTATCAGGTTGAAATTCATCGTCCGAATTAGCTCTACTTGCAGATCTAGAAGATGTTGCACTTGCCACATTTTCACTTGCTTGCACAGGTTTGTTCATTCCTTCAGCTAGCAGTTGAGAATATTTCTCTGTTTGATCTACAATGAAGCTTAAATGTTGGTCAAGAGCCTTTTTTCGCTTCTCTTCTAAAATGGAATTTTGTTTATATTCTACTAGTTTTTCAACATTACTCCAGAAGTTTTTAATTTCTTTTGCACAGAAAGCTGCAATTCGTTTAATATTTTGTTCCTGAGCCTTCTCAGCTCGTTGCGCTGCCAAAGCTTTGTCTTGGAAATACTTCTGTACCATTCTGGCACATTTCTTTGCAGCCGCCTTTTTCCACTTTCTTTCTTGCGCAAAATCTGCAGCTAACCAAACCATTTCCTCGAGCAAAAAGTCCCAGTGTGCCTTTGCTCTGGGCATTTCTTGCAGTTTGGGTAATCGTTTCTCAGACCACAGGCCCTCTTTTTGAAGGTCACTAATTCTTTGTACTACATAAGCTTCTTGTTTTGCTTTTTCTACAATTTGTTCTTGATTTCCTACGGGGGTTTTCACTTTAGTTGTGTTTGAAGTTTTTGGTGTGGAACTGGCAGATTCTGTGCTACTGATATTATGGGAAATTTGATGAGGGGTTTGCACGGAAGTTTGGGCAATGGTTTGATGAGATATTCCGGGTAAGGAACTAGCGGCTGTCGCTGTCGGCGTTGGCAAGGTAGTTTGTGCAACAGGCGTTGGTGCCTCTTCCACAGGATGGTCTTTTGGATCAATTGCATTTTCCTTAATGTACTGGAGGAATTGTTGGGTTTTTGGCCGTTTAGCGAACTGATAAAGATCCAATATGTTGCCGCCTACATCTAAATGATAACTTTCTAATAAATGTTCGTTATATTTTTCTTTCACTATTTTTGAACGCACATTCCTATGGTTCATCACCCTTTGAAGCTTCGCTGCATACGTGTCCTTCTTGTCGGGAGTAGGAGGCATCGACCTCTTGAGGGGAGATCGAGTCTGAACCGCCGTCTGGGAGGTGCCATCTCCAAACAGCTGCAAACGTACGTTTGGGTTCGTTCTGGATTTGTTTAAAGCGTTTACAATGCTCTGGTTCGTGAGGCTCGGCCGTAGAGTCGAACCCTGGCTCCTTGATGGACTAAGGCTGATTATTCGAGTCACTCCACCTTGCGTGAGGGCCGCGTTCGCCCCTGTTATTTGAGCGAGAGCTGGTACCCCACGGGCCTGGGAAGTGAGAACGTACTGACCCCCCCCTACTTGCGTTAGCCGGACTGCCGACCGGGGGGTTGGTCCCTCCCTCGGGGGTAAAGGGCTTTGCCCTACCCCCGGAGTTTCGTCACTCATCGCTTCAGTTTCTGTAACAAATTATATAATTAAGGGACTAGTTAGGTATGTACTTACAGTTAGAAATTGGTGTGTTTGCAGAAAAATTGATGTGTTTGCAGAAAAATTGATGTGTTTGCGTTTTTATTTTAAGGCTTTTAAAGTGATGTCTGAAACTGGGATTCTGTAAGGAGGCATAAATTTGTGTTTACTGTTTTAGCTGGCTTTGGAGATAATTTCCTTTTTAGTAATCATGATTAATTATGTGGCATTAATCACCTTGGATTAGAAAGGTGAATTGGAATTTTATTATAATTATTGAGGGTTTTTATCCATGAGTAACGTAATTTCCAATGTAACGAATGAACGGTCAAAGGTATGTCCGTAAGTATGTTGTCATATTTGACATTTTAGTGTCAGGTTTGACAGTGTTTGCAGTTGTACATCCAGGGAGAATGTTTTTAAAGGGTACTTATAATGAAAATGAGTTTTTGAAAAATGTTTTGTATTTGTTGTTTGTAGTAAGCGGTATAATTATTCTTAAGAACTCTATTGAACTCAAAGAGCATTTGATCATGTGGGTTGATTTAAATTGTTTGGGTTCGTTACTTTAAAGCATTCTTTACCCAATGATATAACTAATCGAGTTCGAAGTTCATCAGACTGATTATCGGCTTTCAAAATGTCAGTTTTAATTACGAATATATAAACTCGTTGACAAAATTCTTGTTTTCTTGAAACGTGCAAAAGTGTGCTTAGTCCACTATATTTCTGAGCCGCTCATGTAATGGTGAGTTTAGATGTGATGTACATAAACCTGAGCGGTTCTGTGCACATAATAAGATGTGGTGGGTGGGTTGAAGTATATGAAAAATGTTCGATCTATGATAACAAATGTGCTAACACAAAGGTTTTTTTTTGCCTTAATATCAAATTAAAATAAGCTACGACTATAAAATGGGACAGTGGAGCCAATTTTAACTGGTTTTGGTCCAGTGAAAGCTAGTAAGATCAGGATAATGTACGTAATTATGATCTTAATTGTCTTTAAATCAAGTTTTTCACAAATGGTAATGGTTGTGAATATTTAATCCTGAAAATTTTACTCAATTGTCCATGTAGTAAAAGCAGATTTACGCAAATGATACACGGATCTAATGAACAACTAAGTGAAAGAATTCAATTGCTAAATGGCTTATGTTAAGTAACAAAATATATCTTATTACTGCAAGAAGTTTTTTAAAGATACTTTTAGTCCATAAGTTGTAAGTACACTGTATAATTTCTGATGTAACATTCGTACATAACGTCTGTAGTTTTGTCATTATAAGCTATTTAATACTAAGGCATGTGTGTTGAAGTAGCCTCACTATGAAATAAATCTCATTTTAAAAATATAAATGGAATTTTATACGAAATTATCTGTTTGAAGGAGACTCTGCAAAGTATTGAAATTATGCAAGTTTATTGATGCAAATGTGCTAATCAATGTTAAAATTGTGTAATTGAGGTATCTTCCCTAAATTAAACTTATCATAATACAATGTGTCATTCATTTGATTTTATAAACATACATGATCTATGCTGGTTTAGTAAGGTTTTGTATCAAAGTTTCAACCAAACATCTTTGTTTTGTGTACTCATATACTGCTGCCATGGTAAGTTTATTCTCTAAGCATTGTATGTATTATCTGAAGTAATCTTGGCTTTAGCTTTCCGGTCATTAAATAGTGTCATCCTGCAATAAGGTCTCTGTTACATCAGGCTATCAGCGGCTTTCGTTGGATTAGAAGTTTATAGCTTTAGTATCCGTCCATTGCGATGGTCTGTTCTATAGTGATTTAATACTCTAATTTAGCTAAATGAACCCCCTGGGGCAGATGTCATAAAACGAAACAAGTTGAAAATCACCTGTATAAATTAATGAGTTTGTCTAATTGCATTATTTGAAAGAACAAATTATTATGCCCAAACTAAATGATTAAAGGTGAACCAAAACATCAACAACTTTACATTTTTATGGTATTTACATACATGCTAGTCTTATATTTAGAATTTGAAATTTTCTGCCCTTTGGTTGTTTAATGGGGAAGTCAAATGGTGAGGAAAATTTAACTCAAGGATAAATACAGACCCATGTTACTTCAAGGTGTTCCATAGGTGAAAAACAGACTGAGTGGAATAGGAAGATTTTCTAAAGCATAGAAGGGTATAACGTATGGCAGAAATTGTTTTGTCTACTATACCAGGTATGTAAATATGAAACCGGAATTTTTTTTTAGAAAATAAACATTAATTGCGTGAAAATGGTAAAAAATAGTTTATTCAAAATATTTTCCATATGTTTCTACATATTTTGCCCACCTCTATGGCAATTTTTGGATGCCATGTCAATAAAATTTTTGCTTCTTTGAGACAAACTAATCATTGAGCTATTTTATATCTTCGTAAGAACTGAAGCGGTGCTTGGCAACTGCGTGTCCCATCGATACAAATAAATAATAATCGGATGGGGCCAAATCTGGTGAGTAAGCCGCATGTGAAATTATTTGCCAACCAAACCCCTCAATCGTTTCTTTAATGGATTTTGCTCTGTGCGATGGTACATTGTCATGAAGCAAACTGACTGTGTTGCCTTTTTTGATATTCTGGTCGTTTTTTCGTGCATTGCTTGGTTCAAATACATAATTTTTTGTCAGTGGCGTTCAGTATTAACGGTTTCGTCACGATTTAGTAGCTCGTAATGACTAATACCCAAACACAGAGCATTGTGTTTCGCCCATAAAGGGATTTGGCCTAGCAGTCGATGTCTCTGGCTTGCCTAGTTTACCCACGATTTTTTACGCTTGAGGGTTCTCGAAATTTATCCATTTTTCATCACTAGTCACAATTCTCTGTAGAAATGATTTCCTTTTGTACCTGGAAAGCAGCATTTCGCATGTGGCTTTTCGGTTTTCCTGCTGTCTTTCATTAAGTTCATGTGGAATCCATTT
>JAWQRP010001055.1:0-21526 GCA_033557875.1 Quadriops clusia | reverse complement strand
TGGAATAGGCACACCTCTTTGGAACCACGCTCCGCACCTTGCACAGCCGTGCCTCGGGCGCTCTTGAGACTGGAAATATTTTCCAGATTTTTTGACGACATATGGCGCGGCGACTTCTGCTGCTATGAAGACAGACATCTGCTGGTTTTTTCCTTATTAAATCTCAACCCCAATATTTAATCTGATAAGTGTCGTAGTTCTATTAATTATGCTGGCCTTATTAATACCTTCACAGTGCAAACTAGGAAAGGCGCAAAGCAATAAAAAATACCTGTGTTTGTCATTCTTCGGACTATTGCAATGTCTCTGAATTTATGAAAACTGATTTATTTACATTGGACGTTATGAAATCTTATGTGGTTTAAGAAAGGAGGGGATTTACACCATTCTTACAAAGGTGAAGGGAGATGCTAAAAACTCTTTCAAAAGATATTGTTATTGCCAGAGAACTATCAAGATTTAAACCGCAAAGTCAAGATCCAAGCAACTGTTCACATGTACAGATGTAATTGCGCAAAGGTGAAATAAAGGGTGTAATCATGCGCAGTAACTACCGATAAAACCAAGGAAGCAATAGCTTTGTTCCAACCGTTACATCCGACTAGTTCATGTACTCAATCGATCAGCAGTTCATCAAGAGTATGCGCAGTTTATAGATATTTATGAACTGCGCACTTTGTTTAAGAACTTCTGATCGTCTGACTAGTACATGAACTAGTCGTATAGCGGTTGGAACAAGGCTAATCATAAAGGAATGAGACACGTCACGCTCCCCACCCTCTGGCAAGTTTATAAATACTCCCCGATCTTCCCGCCTTGCGCAGAAGTGCTATAGAAGTGACAAGGTGAACATCAGGCTACTGTGTGGTGCTCTAGTACATTGGGAAAATGAAATTTTGCCGCTTGTGTTTAGACGTTCGTAAAGAGACTAAATACGTTGATATTTGCGATGCCAACATTCACGTTCGCGAAATTTTACAAGACGCAATTCAGCTTCTAACGGGCGTACAAGTAAGTATTCGACCTTATATATATAAAACTTGGAACGTAGCATAGCGAACGTCCATGAACGCAGACATTAATCGAGTCCCTACTCCCGCCAACTGGTGGGAGCCCCTACCTAACTGCTAAGCGTGTTCAACATGGTGCGAAAGGAATGCTGCGTAAATGGATGTATGCATGCGCCCGTATTTCCGTTAACTAGCACTATTTGAATTGAACAATGTTGTGCGTTAATATATAAATAATGTACTCTCCACCTAAGCTACAAACTTGTGTGCAGTCATAATAAAATACGAATCCGTGAATATAATAGGTACGCTTATGTAAGCGTTTTTCTTACGTTCTCGTATAAAGAGAAAGTATAGTGATTATACAGAAATTCGATTTTGAGATTTTGATGAATCTTCACGTTTTAAGTTTTGTCAAATCTATTTTAACCAATTTCGCCATGTTTGTGCGTGCGTCTGGTACGTAGGTATTTTAGCTAAAAAGTAAATTCATATCAACACGCGCGTTGTGCAACATTTTTTTAGTTTCTACTGAGGGGCAACGGTAAGAGGGGAAGTAGTAAAAATCATGTAAAGGGCGGAGTTTGTCGCCGGTCCTAATAATTAAAAATTTCCATGTGAGTAAGTAGTCAAGAAGATGTGTTCGAAGTAGTGCAATAAAGATAAAGAGTCGTGCATCGAACTGCTGCAAAAGAATTTACATCTTATTGGTCCTTATAAAAGTACTAATCATTTCAAGTATATTGGGTTGAATGTCTTCGCACAAAATAGCGAGCCCAAATAATTTAGGTCAGGGTAGTATACACATGTAATATCAAGACCAAGGACGCTGTTGTCCATCTTTCTTACTCCAGCTGAAAGTCTATGTATTTCTTCTCAGTACTCGGTATTCGAATGTGTAGCATGCCGCCTTGGCCATCTGTTTAGATGAGCGAGCACGGTTGCTTCGGAATTTATGTTTATTTCGCACTCGCTATAGGCTTCGACAATCGCTAGAATTATTGTTCTATTTTGTTGAGCGATCGCTTACTGCGTTGGCGCCAACCAAGAAGATTTAATAATATATAAGGAAGGGAGTGGACAAATGCAAGCTTATAGACACGAAAAGTGAACGCAGTTTTTTTCGGCGATTCCGAGGAGTAGGAGAGTGGCCAATCAAATGCAATCCCGGTTGCGCCGACTGTCGAAATATCAGGCCCGTACCAAAGTATAAATTTGCAATAAATGAAACCTGACCATAAACTGCCCGACATTTTAGTGAATATCTATGAAATAATTGAATTTTATGTACTTACTTATAGTAAGACACATTGTTCTGAGCCTTATTAACTTTCCTCGAATCATTTTTGCAACTTACTACAGCACATTTCCCCATTTTCAGATATTTTTATTTCACACTCTCACAATATTGAATGGCGTAATACCTGGCCCGCTACGAATGTTCAGCGATGCCGGTAAATTTACCTCACCTCGCCCCGTCCATGAGCGAAACGGGTGCGCATACGATTTGTCTCCCTTCCCTATATATTATTAAACCTCCTTGGCGCCAACATATGATACATAATGCATGGTATAAATTGTTTTTCAAATAAGATGTAGTTTCATACATATTTGCCAAATATAATACAATGATAAAAGGAATTTATTTTATTTCATAACGCTTTACAGCTTTATAAGAAATTATTTTCTTTCTATAAAGCTTTATGTGGGTGCTCCAGAAATAAATTTCCCGTTATCAATGTTTTATCAAATATCTATATGAAAATACGCTCGAATTTACAAAATGCTCTTACAAAAGTTTTTCATTTAATTTTCAATAATAAGAACAATAAAAGATACAGGTCATCAAGAGACCCATACACGTTGCGGTATACCGAAAGGGTTTACCTGTATAGATTATCGTAAACCTGTGCAGGTATACCTGCACAAGTTAACCTCTACGGTATACGGGACGTGTATACAGGGTGTTTTGATAAATGTGTAACGCAAAAAAAAACACGACGTTGTTTGATCATCAAAGAGGCGGCAAAGGCGCACCAAATAAGCGACAATTTATATGTTACACGTTCATTAGAACACCCCCAGTAGTATAGACAATTTCAGAAAGCAGTAAACTTCTCGATCTATTTACTTAACCTATGTGTCACCGGTCCAGAAGAAGCTCTCAAAGTAACGAGCGAAACGTCGATGAAAAGAACAAAGAAAATAAAAGTACGAAACAATAATTCTAAATTTCACCTTCAGATACATCAAAAATAGCTTCGTTTTTATAGTTTTTTTTGAAAATTAGAGCCCATATTAAAATAAAATTAATTATTCATTGTTACCTATGCTCGGACACTCGACTTTTTTGCCCTTGTTATGACAACAAGACAAAAAAATCAAAATTTCGAAAAGGGTTCTGTCCAAGCATAGAAAATGATAATTGAAAACTTTTGGCGAAAATCGCATATGCCTTGGTTAATTAGTCTCGGAGAAATCGTTTAAACTAGGTTTGCCTTGCTGCTCAACGCTCTTAAGAGCCATTTTGTTTAAAGGAATCTAGTATGATCTGTACGATAATATGCAAACATGTATTGTTGAATACATTGAATATAATATATTCAGATCAGAGTATTTTTGATGAAACATTTAATATATTTTTAGTACACCAACCGTAAAATGTGAAATTCATTTATTATCAACGATTGCTCTGCATCCAGGTCTGAATCTGTCTTATCTTATTTCGGATGCCTTCATGACCTGAGAAATGCAAAATGCAAATGTCCATGAGAACGTGTTCATTTCACAAGTTAACAAATTGAATTAAAAGAATCACGCATGACTGCTGCTGATTATCAAATAAAAAATTCCGTATTTAAAACGTTATCTACAAGAGATGTAGGATTTAGGATAGCAATTTCCAACTACACACAACTCTTATCAATTTAATGTAAACATACATGAATTATATCAAGTTATCTATCTGTTTTGCAGAATTACGGGTCTTGGGTTACGCGATTGGCAACGCTTACATAGCAGTCTCTCACATAATCAGTAATTTTGTATGCAAAGTTGGATTGTTCAAATTTGTCGTCTTTATCTTTTAACTTTAACCTTTAAGAAGTTTTTATAATAAAAATGAAATGTTAGGCAGACTAGACATCTTTATTCCATAGTCTAAAATACAGAAAATTAAAAATAATTTATGAAGAAATACAAAAGGTCATGAACATAAATTAACATTTTTTCCACCTCTAACCAGTTTCCGTTTACTGCACGTATTTGTCAAAAAATTAAAAATCAATATTTAAAATTTGTACTTAGTACCAGATGGCTAAATAATTCCAACGGGCGGGAACCGACCCTATGTTAGGGAACTAAGAAGAAGAAGAATTTTTAAGTTAAATAATTGTCAAATTGATCAGTCAAGTTTAAGCACGGACGTCTTGAAGTCACATTAACATGAAATAAATTACCGAAATGGGCGGGTACGGGACAGAAAACTAGAACCGGAGCGGGGACTGAACCGGCAACGATGACGGGAAGGAAATTAAAATAAAATAAATGATAATTAAATTAAATTAAAATATGGAAAGGGCACGGGGCTTTAAACTAGAACGCGAACGGGATCTGAAACACGAACGAGGACGGGAAGGAAAATAGTGTAAAATAAAATGAAGTTACCATAAAATAAATTGTACTAAAATTAAAATAAAATAAGAAAAGGATACGGGTCTTTTACTTAAACGGGAACGGGAATTGAAACAGGAACGAGGATGAGCAGGAAAATAGTGTAAAATAAAATGAAGTTAAATAGAATAAATTGTAATTAAATTAAAATAAAATAAGGAAAGGGTACGGGACTTTAACTTAAACGGGAACGGAAATTGAAACAGGAACGAGGACGGGAAGGAAAATAGTGTAAAAAAAAATGAAGTCAAATAAAATAAATTATAATTAAATTAAAATAAAATAAGAAAAGAGTACGGGTCTTTAACTTAAACGGGAACGGGAATTGAAACAGGAACGGGGACGAGAAGGAAAATAAAGTAAAATAAAATGAAACTAAATAAAATAAATTATACTTAAAATAAAATAAGAAAGGGTACGGGATTGAAACAGGAACGGGAACGAGAAGGAAAATAAAGTAAAATAAAATTAAACTAAATAAAATAAATTATACTTAAAATAAAATAAGGAAGGGTACGGGATTGAAACAGGAACAGGGACGGGAAGGAAAATAAAGTAAAATAAAATTAAACTAAATAAAATAAATTTGAATTAAATTAAAATAAAATAAGGGAAGGATATGGGACTTTAACTTAAACAGGAACGGGTAGTGAAACAGGAACGAGGACGGGAAGGAAAATAGTGTAAAATAAAATGAAGTCAAATAAAATAAATTATAATTAAATTAAAATAAAATAAGAAAAGGGTACGGCACTTTAACTTAAACGGGAGCGGGAATTGAAACAGGAACGAGGACGGGAAGGAAAATAGTGTAAAATAAAATAATTATAATTAAATTAAAATAAAATAAGAAAAGGGTACGGGACTTTAACTTAAACGGGAACGAGGATTGAAACAGGAACGGGGACGGGAAGGAAAATAAAGTAAAATAAAATTAAACTAAATAAAATAAATTTGAATTAAATTAAAATGAAATTAGGGAAGGATATGGGACTTTAACTTAAACAGGAACGGGTAGTGAAACAGGAACGGGGACAGGATGGAAAATAAAATAAAACTAAACTAAATAAAATAAATTAGTATGCGAAGGGCATGGGACTTAAAATTAGAACGGAAACGGGAACTGAACTAGGAACGAGGACAGAAAGGAAAGTAAAGATAGAACGAAAAACGAGAGTGAAAAAGGAAATGAAATGAAATATCTTGAAATAAAATAAAATTAAATTAGAAAAATAATATAATTCAATTAAAATAAAGTGAAGAAATGGTACGGGACGGGACGAGACGGGACGAAACGGGAAAGGGATAAAGAAATAGAAAAGACGAGGAAACTAAAATATGTAATCTATTTAAAAAAAAAAAGAAAAAAATATTCTCATTCAAACAATGTCTTGACCTCTCTTTCCACTTCTTCAGTGTACATTTCATACTTGCCCCTTTTAAAAAACCGCGTACTTCAAGTTTCGTTCGAAGAACGACGGGTCATGCTGGTATATAATAATAAAATGTAGTTAAATATTAAATTTGCGCTTTATCTAATAACTAGCAGACGTACCCGTTCTTCGAACGGAGTTTGAAATATAGTGAAATATGGAGAGAGTAGAAGAGAGGTGATGACATTGTTAGAAACGGAAAAATATTTGTGCATGTTCTTTAATAGATCACATTATCTATTTTCTTCATTTTAACTATTTCTTCATCCCTTTCCCGTACCCTTCCCTTGCAAAATTTGATGTGAATCGGTTGAGCCGGTTTTGAATGAATGGTATTTGGATTTTATATTAATGAGAATAAAATAATTGACTCTATAGCAACATTTTTTTGCATATAACATGTGTTGCGAAAATATCAAGTAAGTTTTGAACCTCTGCTTGTAGTAGTTGTATTTGTACTCTGAGCTTTAGCAGGAACACATCGTGTTATTTACCGGTGCACCAGTTTTTCTTTTCTTTTATTGTTTAACTTTGAATTTTCAAGAAAAATATGTACCCGGAAATATCAACACTTGTGTTACTAGGTGCATAACTTGAAAATGGAAACACATTTGAAAGTGTTAATCGAGCGCACGTGCTGGCTAATTACACAATTAATAGCTTTGCGAACAATCCAAACCATGGGCATTTTTATGTTTTGTGGTCGTGAAGATCTAATATTGTATCTCTTCTTATTTTCAACTCTAAATCTCTCTTCGGAATATTAACGAGGATGACCTGAGGTCGAACCAAAACCGGTATCGAGTAATATCTATTAGAAGAAATATTTCCCGTTTCAATAAAAAAGAATTTTAGACTACTATTAAAATATTGTTTATACATGCAGCGTGTTCATTTTGAAGGCTAACATAATACCTGCCGCTTATTTGACGCATCTTTGCCACCTTTTAGAAGTTCACAGACCGTCGGGTTTTTGCGTTACATTTAAATTCGTACAATTAGTATTTATTTAATTATATAGAAATCTAAATGTTGAGTTATCAAGACAATCCATTATTAATTTTTCACACTAGCTTGTGCTATATTTTTTACATCAACTCTTGCAATATTATTTGTCCTTTCGAAATTTTTACATCCTACCAAAAATTTATACCTACTGTTTTTTTCTGTAAAAGCCATTTGCATTTGAAATTGTCTCATATACTTCCTTATCATTTCATTACATTGAATATAATGTTTGAATGGTCAATAGATTTTTATTTAAATAATATAATCTTCAGTAATTCTGTCTAGAGAAACACCGAGAGTAGCAAAACCTTAACAAAAAGAAAACTTTTTTTTAAATCTGTTTTAAACATTGTTCTTAAGACTTCTACACTTTACTTCCTCTGTTCATCAAATCAATGTGTTACTTTTCTACCGCCTAAAATTATTTCGTGTCATATGTCACTATTTGTTGTTCTAATATTTTATTTTGTATTTTTGATTAATAATAGACATACAAAAAGGTTTAAACTGTTAGTAGGAATTTCCTAACTGTTTCTTTAAAATTGTTCGAAATAATGATTCATAAATCAACTTAAAATTTCATTACTCGGAAGTTCCGAAACATCAATCTTTTCTTCTTGAACTTCTTTTATTGTTATCTATTTTACAGAAGTCATGTTAAAATTGTTCAATTATGTGAAATAATCCTTCAAGCCATTTCAATAATATTCAAAAAAGGTATAACATTTTTGTTTGAACTCTGACACAGTTCATATGTATTTGTTTCCGAACAGCTTTTCAAAAAAGTATAGGACTTGTTGATGCTTATATTCCGGTAACTAAATTTATCGTTCAAATAATTAACAATAAAAGATTTTAGTCATAGTAAAGCTCTGAAAGGTTAAATAGTATTTTCTTTTTGTCGTACATTCGTACAAACTGACAGCCATGTTCTTACTTACTTACCAATAACATTTATGAGTAATTAATAAAAACTATGATGTGGAACTATCTTATTAACTACTTAAACTAAATTTGAGTGGAACTCTTTCACCACTTTTAATTGTAATAACTTATAGTATATGCTACTAAAAAACGACTTCCACTAAGAAATAAGATACATTATTAAAATAAAGAATATTATTATTCTAATCCGAGCATATAAAGTTTGTTCAGTGACATCCGTTAACTAAACCTATTTTATCTCTTTCTTTTCAGATTGAAGAGCATGAAGATGACGTCTTCAAATTTGTTTGTGAAGTTTGCTGTTTTAAAATAACTAAAGCTTATGAATTTCGAAAACAGGCCGAAGTACACAACAGAATATTAAAGGTAAGGTACCTCATTTAATACACATCTACATATAAACAATGCAATATGGAAAGGGCTTATTCCTAGCCAAACTTAGATAAATATTGAACTCTTTTTTGAGAATCTACTATATGACGGAAATTTTTAAAACAACAACCCGTTTATTTATGTTTATTTTCAGGACAAGTATGGGTCATCCCTATCTTCACGACCGAGCTCTCTAGCAGAAGTCTCCAAATGCAGCATAGCAATAGGTTATAACAACGCACATGATTTCCAAATGCCGGTCTTCAATTGTGCTGAACAAATCATAAATGCCATCAACCGAACTTTCAAGCTATTTGCCCTAGAGGATAGTTCACCATTGCCATCTATACCGAAGATCGGGGAAAAGTATGCACAAAAATTTCCAAACTTGAACATCCAGAAGATGTCACCAAAGAATAAAACGTTAATTTATGATAGTGTATCTGACTTCAAAACCAAGTCTAGCGGTAGTGATGCACCAGTGGTTATTAAAAATGTACAGATTAAAAAAGTTAATAAGGCAAGTAACAACTCTGAAACAAAATCTGCACCAGAAAGTTTCCGTATAAAACCTGCACTTGTTAATCCTCGAAAAAGGTTGCTATCTACATCAAGTGATGATACAGATTCTACTCCTCAAAAAAACCCAAATGTGCCAACATATTCAGCAACTGTATCCACAAATAATAATATATTAAAATTAACTAAAGTTGTAAAGAAAAGTCCAAAGATAAAAAAATCACCAACATCAATTAAAGACATAAAAGAGGAAGCATTAAAAGATGCCAAAAGCACAAAAAGAAATAAAATCATTAAAAAGTCTAAAAAACCTCAAATTGAAAGTGATTCAACGGAGGATTATAATTGCGAATATTCAAACGCTGAAAGTGATATTGTAGATCCTGATTCTCTGATTAGTCCTACTTTTAAATCACCAAAAGAAAAAGATAATCCAAGCCCTACCACTCCGATTCAGCAAGATAAATTTGTGAACTCGTTAAGCCTACAACGAACGATCGAAGCGATCAATACATCAGCAACTCCACTACTACTAAGCTCAAAAAGTGAGAACCTTTTTATCTGCGAAATTTGTAATAAAATGTTTAGTCTTATGCGTGGACTTAAAATTCATCAGCAAAAGAAGCACTTGCAATGTGTTACATGTAAGAGTGTATTTCCAACCTTCGAACTTACAAAGAAACATGCTAGAACTAATTGTCTCAATGAGCTAACTAAAAATTTACCATCTATACAATTATCTAAAGTTGATACTATGAAGAATATAGTGGTACAGTACAAAGACTCGTTCAATCATTACTTTCGAGAGTACTTAAACAAATCGAATCCTTTTGTACAAACAGAAGTTGAAGCAACTTTAGATCAAGAAGTGACTTTACCCCAAGAAACGACTTTAAATCAAGTAACGACTGAAGATCAAGAATCTCCTGAAATTTCATCAAAAGATGCCAGTGTTTATGTTATTACTCCACTTCCAACAACCGTAAAAGTTGAGGAAAGTGTTGAAACATGCGCAACGGAAAATCAAGACTCAGTTGCTGCAAAAGTGAACAACAACAACAATGCACCATCCATCAATCTTATTGACGATGAGATCGATGATGATGTAACAATAGTGAGTTTCCAAAGTCCTCAAATTAGACCAGTTTCTAATAATATAGCTGTTGTTGGTGAAATACATCCAAACGTAACATTTAAACTAGAAGACGGTACTTTAAGGAAGTCTACAGGAAATGAAAGTGAACGTATTAGGGAATTATTTAAGAAGTATAAGAAAAAGAAAACCACAGGAATGCAGACTAACCTTCCAAGTAATAC
Organism: Quadriops clusia; assembly: GCA_033557875.1. Taxonomy (NCBI): domain Eukaryota; kingdom Metazoa; phylum Arthropoda; class Insecta; order Coleoptera; family Hydrophilidae; genus Quadriops; species Quadriops clusia. Next base: position 11,250 of record JAWQRP010001055.1, on the reverse strand, counting down.
CAATATTTCATACACACCCTCAAATTTGATAGTTCTTCAGAACATGGTTGGGGAACTTAATTCGTATAAGATTCCAGTGCATTTATCAGCAAGCCATCAAATTAAAGCATCGATAGAACCTATCAAGGAACAACTAAAACCAAAGGGATATTTTGAGTGGAACTATTTACCAATTACCACTGTTAATATGAACTTTGTGCAACTACAGCAACCAGATTCCACTTCGAAGACTCATGAAAATGTAAATCTTTCTTCTGTTCTAGTTAGTAACAATATCTTACCACAACAAACAGTTAACATTCCTCCCATTCTCCTGAGTAATGTGCCATCACAGCTAGGAAACACTAATGACATTCTTTGCACAAGTATTCCCCTTGTTCCAAATTTTCAGGCATACTTAAATTCCAGGTCTCAATGCCCAAATGTAAACACCTCTTTTCTGGCTTACCAACCTGTTCAGCAAACTCAAACTACTTACAGTACTGCTAGTAATTCATTACCAAATAATGCACAAAATAATAAACAAGGTGTACTCAGAGTTCGCAATTTCAACGATCTTAAATAAAGCATGGTGGGAATTAGTGTTTCATGTAATTTACCTACACATACTAGTATTTCTTATATTAGTACATCCGCATGTTATTTGTGGATAATAGTAATTTTGTGATATTAAACCTTTCAAGTATTTATTTTATTGAAAGTAAAAGCACGAAACACTTCTTACATAATTTTTTTTATATGCTTTACTAGGGTAGGAAGTAATTTTGGCCAAATTTCTACCCTTCTAGTCACTCTTATATGCATTTCAAAAGGAATAAACAAAAATATGTCATATTAAACCTTTTTAGTGATACATACATCTGGTAATAATCAACAATACTAATGGTATTCAATTAATTTAAAAATCAATATTTACTGGCTAAAGTACTTTTAACTATTTATTGCATTGCTTCAATTAGAAATTTTTTGCATCTCATAATCTTTCTTTCTAAGTGTCTATTGTTTGCAGCGGATCTTTCTAAAATGAATCAACCAAGGATCATTACAATCATACTTGGAGTGTCTTTAAAAAAATTAAGGCAACAAATTGACAATGGAACTAACAGGAAACTGTTTAGTCATCTCCATAGTACTACTCCAAAGCAACAATTGAATTAAAGTCTTCATTTTATTTTATTCTCTGGAGGAATATGTTCTCTGACTTTTATTACTTCCTCTTATTTTATTCTTTAGTCAATTTTAAATGCCATTGCACTTCTCAGCTGTTTTAAAGAGAGAACTTTTTAAATTTTAGATGGTAGTTGTCAATAAAGAAAATAAGAGAAGAGATACTTCATCTAGTAGAAAAATGGGTATGCCACGAGTACCATTCCAGAGTAAAATCTCCAGAACAAAGTCTGCAGACATTGCGAAAAAATATTGTTTGTGTAATGAAATTTCGTATGGTCATATGATAGCATGTGATGGCAAAAACTGTCACAGAAGGTGGTTTCATTATCAGTGTGTGGGCATAGTTAATGACATTCCTGAAGGGAAATGGTACTGCCCTTACTGCAGTCAATGAGCACATCATTATCATTGGTTGAATGCTCTTGCTCTATTTACATACTTCATTTCCTATTCCTGATATAAATTCATAAAGACGCTTTAAGAATTCTGAAATTTTGCATTGTTTCAGTGCTTACATGTAAAACTAACCCGATCATGCTAATTTTCCTGAGTTTCATATTAGCAAATTTTCCAAACTTCCTAAAATTTTTTTTATTCTTCATGTTGATTCAATTCAATGATAGTAAAGTTATGTTAGATTAGTCTATAGTTTATTGTTAAAGATATAGTTTATTTAACATGAAGCGCCTGAAATCAACATATCTGCTTAATTTTTTTTTAGCAAATAAGATAAACATAAGACCTTGATACAAAAAATACATGTGTAAAAAAAATAAGCAAATAACGTTGACTTTATGAGTTTTGAATGTTTTGGTGCCAGGCGAGTGCTTGAAAATGATAATTAATTGTTATTTAAATCAAAAGACTGTAAAAAGGTTACAGCAAACCATCTTTAATTTTAGATAAACTGTAAATCTTATAGTCCGTTTGCTATAACCTTTTGAAAAAGAAAAATATATTTACCATGTAAATATTAATTTTGTACTACAATATTGTTATAAATAAATGTCTTCACTTTTTTAAAGTATTTTTTTTTTGTTTTCCTTAATTCCTTCAACGCTTTAGAATAATAAATAAGGTAATTTTAATTTTTAATGTGCATTTAATTAATTTGGAGGACAATACATACATAACATAATTATTAAATTTGCTAACCAGATCAAGATGATTAAGAATAAAGTCATTAGTTATAGTCCACAAACTGCTCAATAAATAGCAGAAGAAAGCAAACTCAAATGATATTTTTATAGTTTGTTCATGGTAGTAGTGTTTTGCAATTTATTATGCATTTTGTGAATTGATAAATGTATCTCTACATAGGTGTCAATACATCTTTATGGCGAAAGTGATGGTGTAATAAAAAAAATCAATATAATCAAGAAAGTACTACATTTTATTTGCTTATAAAATACTTAAGTATACAAACTGAACAATAATCGATTTTACAGAACCCTTTTGGCAAATTTTATTTGTTTATTAGAAGTAAGATAAAAGGTAACTTAGAACAATTTAAATATTCACCAAAAGGAATATGTTTTCTTTTACAAATTACTTATACATCACATAAATACCTACATGCATATATTGCGTATTTGGACGGATCTTGTTTCAATAGTTTGTTGTACATACTTAAAAATTATACCATTTACATTGAAATCCAATCAATGCAAGAAAAAGTGAGATATTAATTAAGTGAACTAACATTGACCCACTACCCTCTACGAGTTCTAACTTTTGTTCATAACAAACTCTCTAATTTGTTGAGTTAGCCATTCTACTCCTTCTTGCAAACCTTCTCCAGTGATAGCGTTGCTAGCGGATATGTGCCAAGGTTTGTCCATTATTTTGTCCAAACCTAAACCTGCGGCTATTTTTACGCTGCTTAGGGCATCTTTGCAATCAATTTTATTGGCAAAAAACAAAATCGGCAGCCTTCTGTTGCAGATATCCGGATGTTGCAACAGCAAATCCAATTCTTCCTTTACTACTACTAATCGCAGTCTATCACTGCTATCTACCACGAAGATTATACCATGGCAGTCTTTGTAGTAATGTTCCCAAAGATCTCTATACCGTCCATGGCCCGACATATCAAAAGCAGTGAACGCTAAGTTTTGATCTATAAGTAAAATGAGTTAAGTTATAACACTTTAAAGATTGTTAAATTCGAAACTACTCACTCTGGAACCTTTCCACGCTGAACCCAACAGTGGGGACGATTTCAGTGACTTTCTCCTCTTCATTCTTGAAATGGTTGATCACTGTCGACTTTCCGCTATTATTCAAACCAATCACCAATACGTTAACTTCTTTTTTACGAATTCCCAGGAGAAACACCAACTTTTGAAATAACCCCATTTCATGTTACATGTTTGTATTGTTTACTTACAACTAACAGTCAGCCCCTTTCAACCAACTGTGCGGGTAGCGAAATAATCGATACAAACGCCAGCAGCTACGTTTTTCATGCATCAGAAATCATGTTATCTGCTAAGAAATTCCATTAATACTTAAAATGTTCGTCCCGATGGCATTTTGATTTTTCTCACTAATGAATAAGTAAAGAAGTAAACGTGAAATAGGGCAATGGACTTAGCCCCCCTGACCTATTAAAAAAATATAATTTCCTGCTCACTTTATTTACATACTAGGGATGATATTAGACCTTAAAGCTAAGCTTGAAGAGTACTGTCTATAAGTTGTAAACAGAACAGGCAATAAGAGTTAAAACACAAAAATCACTTCAAATTGAAGATATTCTCCTTAATCCACCTATAATGAAACTTTAAATTAATAAAATAGTGATACTGCATATTAGCCTTACAAATAGTCGCCACGTGCATAGCGTACACAGATTTTCCTCTAACTAAGGGGGCACCACTCATATAATCGCAAAAATTTTGTGGTATAACGTTTATGCCACAAAACACCCCAGGGATCTGAAGATAGTTGCAATGTTTCCCTGGATAAATTTCCAAACTGCTCACTTTCAAAGGATCATATTTTTTCCTGTTTTTAAAACCCAATCTCAAATCCCCATGCCACCCTAACATTTTAGCAACTCCAGCTTTAGAAAAAACATTCTCAAAATTGAAAATCCCTGGAGCCATAGCAGGAGTGTTCAAAAAGTTGTATTCCACCTCCAGACCAATCAAGGACTTGATGGTACTTTTCGAGAAAACCGGAGGAAAAACCATCTGCTTGACTTTATAAGTAGCTCCACCCTTGCTCCAATATTTGGAACCTGCTCTTATAAAAATCCGTTGCGACAACCTTCCATCCAATAAATTGTGGGTGCGAAAGCATTCACTGCTTGATATTACCCAACTCTTTGAGACAATTGCACCGGAGCAAAGGTAACTAAAACCTTCTAAACTGTCTATATAAATTAGCTGAAGAATTGCCACCACAAAAGAATAATTTGTGCTCTTTGTTACATCATTTTCACAAACAAGTTTCTTTATGTTTTTCACTGAAATAAAAATGAAGAAAACCATTGCAAGAAAAAATGGTGAAACTACTACTTACCTTTCACCTTTGAATTATTAAATCCTTCCTGACCTTTCTCTAATTTATATATCAATTTTGGACGAGTCGTATCTTGTTTCGTCCAATAACTATTTAGAACTTTAGCAGCCTCAGTATGTTTCCTTCTTTTGTTAAATGTGAATTGAACCTGTTTTGGTTGACTCAAAGTTTGTCTCGTGTTATATTCCGACTTATCTTTATCTTTTGACCAACTCGATTCCTTCGTACCAGTCTCAAATCGAAATAATTTCTTTGGCTTGACGAAAATTTGCTTTTCTGTGAACTGCCTATGACCAACATCTTCTACCTTTGAAGGAATCGATGGTTTTATGCTTTCTTCTAACATGAATGATACATTCGGTTGAGTCAGAATTGGATACTGTGGAGACTTTCTACTGGTATTATCATTCAATTTTAGTTTATAAATTTGTTTTAAATTTGTTACATTTTTAACCAATGGTTTCTTTGTAAACATTATTCCAAAATATTGGTCTGTTGTCATATTTATTAAATGTTTTTTATTTGTGTTAAATGTGTAAATCTTCTTAGGGTATGATGAACTTCTTGTATTTGGGCTTCGAAACATATAATCTTTTGTTAGCACAAAACCTCTAGGTGTAATATACCCCCTACCCGGATATCTACGAGTTATTTTCCTAGAAGTTATCCGATTACCTCTATTCAATTTTTTTCTACCACCATGTCGTCCGACTCCTTGAAAATTTCTTTCATCGTAATCACTAGTTACGACAAAAATTGGGGCGGTAAAATATTTTCTGTTGTATGTTTTAGGAAACTTTGTAACTATCATATGTCCAACATTTCTTCGTTTTTTGGCTAAAGGCTTTATTGTGATATTATAATCAAATGATATATTAGTACGCTTTAAGAATTTCTCCCTCTCAGCAGTAAAATTATTTGCCCTCTCAATAGCTTGTGAAATTAAAAATGATTGCAAACCAATATCCGGCTTATGTGATGAAGTTGTAAGCATAGCTGTCGAACTACCGTGTAACGGCATTATTGTTGATCTTCGTTCCTTTGTGCTAATACGCTGACTTTTTGTTCTTTTAAGACCATGTCCCTTCTTAGCTAAACCTTTAACTTTAAAAAATACTTCAAATTCATCATCCCCAGTACCTGACAACCTATCAACAACTTTGCTGAAAATCCATTCTTCTCCTTCTAATGTTTTTCCTCTAACATAATCATCTTCAATTATTATTAAAGGCGTAAGATCCTCAGATGTCGTTTTTGTGGTTGACGGTGAAGAACTTGTAGTAAGAATGGTTGGTAATTCTATAAATGTTGTCAAAAATGTTGCCAAAGTGGTGGATTTTGTGCTTTTCTTCGTTTTATGAATCGAGTCTGTGTATTCCAAGTTTAAACCTTTTAATTTCAAAAACAATTCCATGTCATCTTTCGTGAAGTATCTAGAAACTCCTTGACTATTAATCCAAGACTGTAACTTTAAATACTCATTTTCTTTACGTTTCACAATTCTTGATTCTTTAATATCGTTTGCATTGAAGGTTAGATTCAAATCTGGTATCAAACCCTTGGTTTTTAAAAATATATTTAAATCATCTTCTAGATTAGGCGTGAAAGAAGTATCTTCTGTTGTTACGAGATTTTCTGCATTTAAAATATTTGACTCGACAGTGTCATTGGTTTTTTCAAACAATCCCTTTAACTTTAAAAATGAATTTAAATCATCTCCGAACGTTTTCTCATTTATCATTTTTTCATTATTAAAACCGTACTTCGTTGTAACATTATACACAGGATCAGTAGTAACTTTTATTCTTTTTCTAGTTTCTGGTTTGAATAATCCTTTCATTTGTAAAAATACTTTTAAATCATCTTCAGTTGTACGTGTCGAATTCTTATTTTTTGTTATTATGGTATCTTGTGTATTCGCTGTAATACTCTTATCTGAAATCTTATTTCTAACATTTATTTTTCTTGTAACTAATGAAGTAGAACTTGAGTTTTTTTTTGTTTTGTCTCCTTTAGCTGGTAAAGTTGAATGGAACACTTTATTGATTAACCCCTTGTTTTTCAAAAATAATTCCATATCATCTTGTGCTGTGCTTCTTGCCAATGCATCCTTTGCAACCAGTACATCTAAATGTTCTTCATATTTCCTCGAATTTTCATTTTCATCATCCTCTAATTCATATGATTTTAATGCAATAGTAGTTTCAAGAAAATCATTAGAAGTGCTTTCTTCCACAAAATCCTTATTCATTTCTGTAGTACTCTCTAACTTATCCTTATAATGTAAACCTTCCAAACCTTCCATCTTAAGTCCTTTCTGTTTCAAAAGTAGGTGAAGATCGTCTTCGGTTGTAATTCTCACCCTTTCCAATACCTGATTTGATAACCATTCCTTCAAGCTCTTAGTAGACATTATCTTGTGTTTTATTTCATCTTCATTCTCCCTAATTATTATAACTGATACTCTTCCATTTCTTTCCAAAACGGTAAATGAGTTGGTTTTCCAAGACGTAATGTTTCTACCATTAACCGTTTCTGTAGAGGTTGTAATTATATCAGTAGGTCTTGTATTTTTAAAACCAATTAACTTAGATTTTGTTACATCGAATTTAGACGATTTTGTAGTCCTTTTACTAGGTCCCTTCGATCTAAAAATCCAATCAAGCTCAGTGGTACTCTCTCTTTCAGCTAAACGATTCATTAGCCATTCTTCGAATTTTTGCTTACTCAAAGCTTTCCTGTGTTTTGCTTCTTCTTCCTTAATTATAATAAATGTCTCATTATTGGCAGTTACTGAATCGTTAAAAAATGGCATGTTACGGGTTTTAGTACTAATGGTTCTAAAAGTATTCAACGTTGTAACTTGTTGAATTCTATTAAGTGTTTTGGTTGACTCCTTTGGAGTAAATTCTTTAGTTCTAAAGTAAATTCTATCATTATGGAGCTTTGTAGTAGGACGTGTGTCTACAGATGCTTTAACTAATTTTTTTCTTGTTAAATTTTTATTAGGAAGCTTCGAGTCTAAAAATAATTCTAAATCGGTTTTATTGGCGTCTTTGTATCGTGCCCTAATTTGATTTTCAACCCATGTAGCAAATTTTTCTTTATCTCTTGGTTTGACAACAGTATTTGGTGTAGTTTTTGCAATTGAAGAAAATGCATCGTTTCGTGAAGATAATCCACCAATGGATGGTTTAGAACTGCTTTGGGTACCCATTTTAGTTGGTGCAGCAGATTTAGTATCTTTAGAAACTAGAAATATTTCATTTGGATCAAAACCAGTCGTAGGTGCTTCGAAAACATTATCAACATCCACGTCATCGTCTTCTTCTTCGTTTTCTTGTAAATCATACCAAACAAATCTTTGTGTTGTTTTGAATTGCCTAGTATTTACAGTGGTCGTTTTTTTATAAGTTGGTGTAACTTTTGTCGTAAAAATGCTCTGCCTTGTTAGGCCATGATGTTTCAAAAATAATAATTCTTCATCTTCGGGAAACGTTGTTAATCTGGCCCTAGCTTTCTTTTGTATCCAGCTGTCTAAATCATCCTCTTCTACAAATTTTTCTTTGGGGGAAGACGTTACTTTATTCTTCACTTTTGAGGGTCTTCTCGTCTGCTTTCTGTGTTTCTTTAACTTTGGTTTACTTGTTACAAGTTTCTCTGAGACAAGTTTCTCCAACTCAGGTTTAACTTCCATGTTATTCGAATACTTTTCTCCGGTATTGAGGCTACATCGGCCTGTCTTATTACCTGTTGTGAAGTTGAGAGAATACGCAAGATTTAAACAGAAATCGTCACAATTGCCTGATGGGGGAGAATCCAGTATGACAAAGACGTATACAACAGCCATAAAGAAGTTAAACGGGATGACAATGGCAAGCATCATGCACAGCGCTAAAGAACAAGCGGACATAGGACGCTTTTTTTTCGCTGTCTAAAAGTACAAAATTTATATTATTTGGTGGGCCTGTAAGTTTCGGAATTTACTTACCGCTCCCTTTTTCTGCTTCCTCATTTTGTTCGATTACGAATTACGGGATAAAGAAGTGCTTGTCAAGTTTGACATACTGTTTTCATTTGAGATGTCTCTCTTTGTTACATCCCATTGCTTTTGATTGAGATTGTTTGAATAAAATAATTCAGGTTTGTTCGAAGTTGTAGAATAAATAATATTATTATTGCACTATGTATTTGAAGTGTTAAATTATACAAAAGGAAATGTATTCCTTTTTTTATATAATTTGAACAATTAATGAATTGTGACTTGTTGCCATAGTATCATTAAATATATATATATGCTGTTAGACTTTTTTAAGTCGGAAGGTAACTGTTATACATATTTCACTTATCACATAATAACAATTTAATGTTTCACATATTTGGCTAGTTAGTACTAAAGTGGTAAGTATTTTTCACCACAATATTTACAATAAAATAGGAATAATTAGAATATTCAAGCGGTTGGAGTAATCGAAAGAATTTAAAAATATTTATCTGCCTACTTTATTATATTGTTTTAATATTTTCATTTATAAAAGTATACAGATTGATCTATTCACAACTGGCCAGGGGGTGGAGACACAATTCTATAGGTTTTAAGGTGGTCGTTCGTCAATGGCTGAGAATACAAAGCCCCTCGACAGAGGACATCATAAATTTTGAAGTACAAATAGAAAACATGCACGTAAGGGATAGAAAACCTGTCCCGCAAGATTTCTGATACCCTCTGTCGAGGGGCTTTGTATTCTCAGCCATTGACGAACGACCACCTTAAACCCTATAGAATTGTGTCTCCACCCCCTGGCCAGTTGTGAATAGATCAATCTGTATGTATAAGGTACCCTTGTCATTACAGTTTGTGAAAATTAATGTTAGAATGCTGAAGGAAGATAGGAACTACCTGATAATTATACGAGACGCTAAAACAAAATGGATATGTAAATATTAAAAATTACATGAGTTACAACGTTGGAAAATATATCTACTACAAAATATTTGATTTATATTTATAAAAAATATATGAAGTTAATAAATTACTTTTAATTTATATATTTAAGGCACAACAGTCTCGGCAAAATCTTTTGTCCAAACTGTTATGCCTTAAATATATAAATTAAAAGCAAGGTATTCGCTTTATACATTTTCTATATCACCATTCTGTGCATCCTTATATTATATTACTTATGTTTAATTTTATCATGACCTGGATATCTTTTCTATAAAATTTTAATTATTTACCTGAAATTCAAGAATTTTGTGAATTTCAGGTAAATAATTAAAATATTATAGAAATAATTATTTAAGCATTATACAGTCAAGAACACTTGCTTGAATGTTCATCCGGTAGGTGGCAGCCTTGATGGATTTGTAGTAAAACTTTTGAGGTTCCCTACTGAATTATAACCTCTATATCTATGACAGCGTAACATACATTTTAACATACGCTGTATTACTCTCTCATTCTCGCACATCATACATCACATTTCCTTCACCGTTCTAGGTGAAGGGAACTTTTGCAGTTCATTGAAATTCTCGTTTATCCAAGTGAAAAACCTAGCTAAAACATGGACACCAGTGCTCAAATTGACGAAACTCCAATTATGGAGAAAGAAGAGCAGCCAGCACTGGAAAAAGTCGAGGTAATAATTTTCTTATTCTTTATTTTCCCTGGACTAAGGTTTGATTGTTGTTGAAACAATGCCTGTAATATGTGTCAGATTGATTCAGGTCACAAGTTCACGAATTAAGTGGACTAAATGTATTCTTAGTGCCTAAATAATTAATATCTTAGGCGACTTTTAGTATATCTGTAACATACACTTGCGAAAGTAGTGAAAAACTGGCCTGTTTACCCTCAAGGTCTTCGCCGAGAAACTAACCTCAAAAATGGGTGTAAGTAGCATTCATAAAAATTTTTATATTGAGATGAAAGATAAAACTGTTGCGATATTTATGTAAATATGCATGTACATTGCCTAAAACTGGAGCAAATACTTTCATTATGTAGCTTCGACTGTTTTTATTTTGTTATAAATGAACTATTCCGCAGGCCCTTACATAAAATGATAATCTGTATTGTATCAATGATTGCCTTGTTATTTATTGCTATATAACAAATAATTTACGTGTCTCTACATTTAAGTCTAAATATGAATCACGATAAAAATATTATTAAGGGTAGAGATCCCAGAAAGGAATTTTAATTATTTGGGTTTAAATAAAAGAATAAAGGTATAGATACACATATCTGTTTGTCAAACAGAATGACAACCAAAACGGCACACATCAGAGAAAAAGAAGCATGATATTATCGAAACAATTAAGTTAAAAAGAAATGTAAACATACATACCATAGATGCACAACGTGATAGTGTAACTTTGTTTAGCATCTATATTAATAAAATCCAAATCCCACTGACTGACTGACTCATCAGCAAATCACAAAAGTGACTCGGTCGATTTACCTGAAATTTTGCACACTGCCGTGGAGGCGCCATGCGATGTCAGCTAAGAAATATTTTTGGGGTACTCGCCCTGGAAGTCAGGTTTTTG
>JAWQRP010001054.1:0-21532 GCA_033557875.1 Quadriops clusia | reverse complement strand
GTTCAGCGAGAAAGGGTTTCCGCGCGATCCAGGGCAAGTGCCTTTAGTACCGTTTGTCCTAGTGTTCGTGTTGCCAGGGTGAGATTTATCCGAGTCCTTAACCCGTGGAGCCCCCTCAGGAAGAAAGCGGCTTATATATCGGGGATTTCCACAACGTGGGTATAACCAGTCCTAGATTCCTGTTAACCACTTGTTTACCTTAACGCTTAACCTCGGGATGTCGCGGGTCTCGTGGCGGCGGGGTTGCGTTCGTACTGAACCAATTAAATGTTGCCACATAGTTTACTCGCATTTTGCGTTAAACCGTATGGATTCCGAGGATGAGGTAACAATTGATGATGGCTTTGCCTGAGATCAACTCTGATCTTGAGCTTTTAAAGTTCGGACTTGCAGATATTTTGACCACTGAGGGACCATGCGCTTAACCCAGCTTGTGAAGTCATAAAATCACACACACCTGAGACAACATCTGTAGGAAGTAACAAATAACGACATAACCTTATACGAAACCAGTCCCCACACCAACACTTTCATCTTAATAAGTTATTCCATTAATTTTTAAGCCATCACGTTCAAAATGTAGTCGATTAATATTTAAAATTACATAGTTTTAATTTAGAAATGTAGTGTACACATTATTTTGTATTTTCTTCAAGAATTATGTTTGTAAGTAGAGAATTTATATTTTTCACGATTCCATTGTTCAAACAGTGCTTCACACTGAAATTATAATGACATTGTTAACAACTGTTTGTTTCTCACAATTTGTAGATTTTGAGCTGTTTTAAGCTAGTTTGTTATGTCGAGCCTCTGAGGAAGCGCTGATCACGCGAAACGCTTTATAGCGTAAGGCAGACTAGAATTTTTAATAAAGGAAAGAAAGTAAATCAATCGTTTTAATCAGAAGGACTTATTCCCAAGAAAAAATCATTCAAAATTGACATAACCAGTTAAAGAAAAAGAAAAACAATCCAGTTAATTAAAATATTTAGGCAGCAGTGAAGTTGATTTTTGTCATGGTTGGTAATAATTATAAAAATTGCAGAAAGTAAACATATATGTTAACTTATGATCATTTTATGATATCAGATGACTTCCACATGTTTAGAGAAATGCTTTGCAGATGTTTAATAAAAGTTGCTCATGATTTGTTTAAGAAATAAAATTAAAAGGGAATACCGCTTATTAAGGGTAGTCAAATCTGTATATTTTACCCTACATAGGTAATATTCTAAATATGTTATCCTTTGAGTGAAATTTACGTCCAGCAGTTATATTGTCCAGTAAATTTTAATGGGTAAATTCTTAATTTTCTATCTGGCTTTTAATTCAGAGCTTTGTCTTAGAAATTGAAATGTAAGAACAACTTAAAATTTTTATGTGATTTCAATATTAGACTTTATATAAATATGTAATTATACACTTCAGTGTACGTACTGTCTTCTCATTAATTTTTTTAATTTTTTTCTCGGGAATATTGAAGATTCAATTATAAAATAATACAATCTTATGAAGTTCAAAAAATTGTATTTCAGTTGCTCGACGTTTCGAATATCAATTGATTTCTTTCTCAAAAGCACAAAAAATTGTTTAAATAAAAGTTAAATCCTGATTAAGTAATCCTAAATATTTACATTATTATTGATATGGCGAGTGCCTTTTCATTAGAGACTATATTTTGGCTTTTTTTAAATTGTGGATGATGAAGATTTAATTGGCTTGTAAATTTTCTGATAAGAAAAGAAGCGGAGACGTCTGATGGACTGAAAGATAAAATAATTATACATATGTACGTATAAATAATCGATTTTAATATCATAACATATAAAAATTAAACACTCTAATCATTATAAAAATGCTTTGTGCATATAGTTTTAAATTAACTTTTATTGATAGATTACAGGTAATAAAGATTACATTTTTGTTGTATTTATTTCTTGGACTACTCATATATTTATGGTGATTATTTCTTGGGAAGCAAGTCCATAAAAGAAATTTATGTTTTAATAAAAATCTTTATTTGATAATGGGCTGATGCGTTTCGTGGCAATTGCCACTTCATCAGAGCCTTCGTTCATTTTAACAAATTAAAATTAATAAAGCTGGAAACAAGAAACATGCTAAATATTTATACTTTTAGATATTATTTGGTATATAAGAAAACGTGGTTATAGCTTTTATTAAAACATAAACTTCATTTATGAACTTACTTCCCAAGAAATAACCACCATAAATAAAGATTACATTTTTTATACGCATTTAATGTTGGTCTGTACTTCCACGTATGTTTTTAAGGAGCGCGTGTATTAAAATATACAGCACTCAACATATTCTTCCAATCAGAAAAATCACTACCGTAGCTGGGATCAAATCACGAACCCCTAGCACCCCTTAGCAACTAGGCCATCAGAATGACCAATGGACGCAACGAAATTCATCTTCTTTATAATTGCTACCTGCTAATCTCACATCTGCAAATAACTATAGGTACTGATACGTACATATACGATACGTATACTCACAGAATAAAACTACGCGTATATTTGTTTCAAAACAATTGTCAATTTACAGAACTAAATTATACTGCAGAAAAATATTTTATATGTAAAATAACACAAAGAAAAAATTTTGCTAAGGCGAATTTCATTTTAATAAACAAACAAAAAATTCAGGAAGGATGAGCAACTAGTTTCTGACATAAATGTATCTGCGATTTTTTATTGGGTTTTGGTGCATGAGCTATAAAATAGAATAAGCGTTAGGAAATTTATATTAAGTTATTCCCAGCCTTTAAGGAATAAATTTAAAATTGTAATTAGGTAGTTGGATGCTCATCCTCCGGGAAATCCGGTCTGGGAAAATGAACAAGAAGGAATTGCTGATAAAACAGCGATCTTTCTTGCTGTCGCGGTTGTAATGTTCGGATAATGGAATGCATATTACACAAAACATAATATTATTGTTTCTTAAAACCTTAAACTCTGTCTGTGATATTTTATTTGAATTGCTTTATAATCTTTTTTTAATATTACCTCTCTGATTTTCAATTTATTAATTTTTATTTTAGAATTTCTGTAGTGTATTTAATACATAGCTTTGCGCAAAGGTATAATTAATAATAATGTATGTAATTTCAAAGTATCTTATTATTAATTTTATTTATAATGGTATATAACTCGATTACGAATTTTTATTGGTGTAGTCAATGGGGTGTTAGGAAAAACGGATGTAAAGAAGTGCATACAGAAATGGCAATAAGAAAATTCTATTAAGAATACTATAATTCACATGTTTTATTTTCAAATTTCAATAAATAATGTATAATGTTTTCGGCTTATCGCCAAGGTCACACTAATAGGTAGGTAAATAATACAAATATGTTTTATGTACACAACACACCATTTACGTTATTAATCAAAGAGATATCGCAATAAATAGTTATAGTAAATGCATTGTTTTTTCATAATTATACATATAATTATCATGACCATTTGAGGAATGGTTGTCTTCTAGGAACATAGAAAATCATTGCTTTAATATAATAAAAATTATTTATAGTTATCACAAAAACAAGATAGATAGCTGCCTATTTCCATCAACTATTTTTCTTTAACTGGGTCGAACTTCAGTCTCGTGTGTATTTACAATAAATTTACACTATTCCGAAATTGTCTAATATTTTTGACCTACACAGTCCTGCTGGTAATAGGAGGCCGTTCTGTAGTTCGGTGGGCTGGGGGTTACGCCTGGATGTCGAAAACTTGCGAGTTGGCAACTGGGAGGTGCACTTTCGAAAATAATGTCTCTGTAGCCAGAAGCAGTGGTTGCAGACTCAGGCGACGTTTCCGGGCTGTACCAGGGGTTGTAGCGAGGTGTTGAATCGTCGGCAATGCTGTATTGATGTTGAGGTGTAGCGGTCGAACAATACGCGTACATCCCTCCGGATGAGTGCAGCCTGGGACTTGCATAGGAGTGTTGATCCCTCGTAGTCATCAAGCTATCGACACTAAATGCGGCAGCAGTATCCATCGCTTGCAGGGAAGCGGTAACATCACTAATCACGTGGTCTTGATGAACAATAACTGATTTGGTATCTTGGTACTTGTTCATGCACTGACTCAGCTCTAAATTCGGTTCTCTTTTCGGCTTGCATTCCAACTTACTTTTGGTATCTTCCAACGCCTTCTCATCGCGCTTCAAAGCGGAAGAAGCATCGACTTGCAGTTGCTGGCGCTTTACGGCTTCTTCCTTTTCTCGGAGGGCGTCCTTCTTCTTGAAGCGCCGCCGTCGGCGCAAGTAAGACCCGTTATCGAACATGTTGTAGGAATCGGGGTCTAATGTCCAATAACTGCCTTTCCCAGGTTTCTTGTCGTCGCGAGGCACTTTAACGAAACACTCGTTCAAACTTAAATTATGCCTAATGGAATTCTGCCAACCTTGCTTGTTTTCCCGGTAATAAGGAAACCTCTCCATGATGAACTGGTAAATGCCGTTGAGGGTTATTTTCTTTTCCGGCGCATTCTGGATGGCCATCGCGATCAAGGCGATGTAGGAATACGGCGGCTTGACCATATCTTTGGCGGCAGTAAGTTGATGTTGCTGATGAGGCCAGGCTGCATATCCATATCGCGAGTATTGCTCGTAAGTGTAGGGACTGGCAGTGGCGGTAACCGCCGCCGAGTAGCCGCCTCCAGCGGCATGACGATAATAAGCATTTTGATGTTCGCCAAAAATCGTATGCATGATTGCTGGGCCGTTTCTTCGGTGAAACGTGGACGTTGCGTAAATATACAAATCCGTAGAGAATAAGAGAGCTACCACTTGTTGTTTGATAAACAAAGATCCCGTGAAAAGATAACAAACAAGTAGGAATTGAAAAGCGTTCCAAATTTTCTAAACGAAAACAATTCTGTTGCTTTAGTAGTATATATCTATTTTATGTTTTCATTCCAATCAATCTTCCGAAAACAAGTTTGCGCTCACTTAATATTATGATACACAACATAGGGCAGTTTACACAGAGATTAAGTAAAAACAGAGTATGTTGCTTCTTGCCGGGACACAATGTTACTAGTGAAAACAGATGGATCCATGAGCTGGTGAATTAGTGCGGGGAGTCAGGAGAGGGAAACGCGCAACTCGACGGGACTAAGGACACGCCTGGCAGCTCGTCGGCCAATCGCAACACCACTGGTACGCCTTCTCTCGATCAATTTTGTTTCATCGGACAACCATTGCGATTCAACTTTATTCAAGGAACGTAATTTTGGCACCCCTCGTGACAATAAGCACGCCTACCATTATCCGCACGGCATTTTTTACCCATATCTCCAGTGGATGAATGTTGGAAAGTCTACAAAAGCGCCCTCTTCAAATCTCAGCGCTTAGCCGCCCGATGGAATTTTATGTCAACATCTCCATCGAATTCCATCCCTCAAAACAGATTACTGTGAAGGAGCAACGTCCTATAGTTTATTTTTGCGTGAGATGAAATGAACACAAACATTAATGTATGTCGGTGTTGTGTACCTTGGCAGCGAGAGGATGGCTCTCACAGACCCGCGCCAGAGAAAACAATGTCGGCCGCAGCAGCATTCATACAAACCACGTTATCGAGGCTGCTTGGTGGCTGCAGCAGCAGTTCAGTTCGCGAAGCGGAAGTTGTGTTGTCCTCCGGTTCGACTTGCGTTCTCTTCTTGGCCTCTTCTACTTTTCCTTCATCTGATGCCCTCAACCTATGTGATCCGCTCGCACTTGCAGGATTTACGACCTTTCGGTTCTAAGCACGTGTTTCGTTTTAGGATGCTTCCAACCCGTGCTGTGAAAATGATAAATACACAAAACATTCTCACGTTTCTAAGAGCGCCTACCATTAACTTCCAAAAGATTTGAAGGATTAAGAAGTTAACCGCAACAATAGCTGTCCGTCAGCGCTGGGAAACTTTTCGGTAAGCATGTGACCAATTCTATAGTAATCCGTAATAACCCATTTGATGACAACTTTGCAGTCATTATATTCACTTTCCGTAGTTTGCGTAGTTAGATAAATGCCAATAGTACAAGCAACAAAAATCTATAGTTGACAACTTTACTGTAATCGTGCCTTTTCCAAATTTATATATTTTCCGTTAAATATAAAAAAATCATTAACCATTAAAAGCCTAAAATTATATTTCTAATATACGAACATTAAATCAATAAAATCCTAAATACTTACTATTTGTAATATTAATAATAACTTTTCATGTAAAAGTCACGGTGATGCGAAAATGAATTAGTAGTGCGCCTCCGCCAATTGGGCAAGAATACTTCTCCAATGTATGCATATGCAACATCTAATTTCAATAAAATAGAAATATGATGGAGTAGGAGAAACCAACGTACTTTGGCTTATTTTTTCAACGGCAATAAAAGCAGAGTAATTGTGGCGAACCATTTGTATTTTGATATTTGATATGAACATTTGTTGGCGATATAAACACTCTGTAACGTTGAACGTGCCTCGGTTATCATTTCAGGCCCCATAAACACTTTTGTCGGCTTCCGACAGAAAATAGCATGGGATTAACAGTTTTTACATTAGGCCCTAGGGGACGGAAGTAATTTGGATTAATGGGACAACGTGTGGAAATGTTTCATATTTATAGATATTTTGTATATACCTATGTATTTACTATAGAACCCTATAAACCTTGCGTTTTAATAATACTTAGAAAATTAATCTTAGATGCAGAACACTCATTAAAAATACAAGAAAACTACCATTACTATCTTCACCAATATAAAATTCATGATTAATTTGATCCTGTCAGTAAACTTTAATTTTGTTGAGTTTTCACCTTTCAGAAATGTGTAGAAACAATTTTCATAGTACACTGGCGTAAAAATATACACGCAATATGTAAGATTATCGCGCTGAACTCTTGACAGACTGTGTATTTATGTAGGGAAAAGCAGAAACAAACTTCGAATCTGACAGTAGTGGATACGGCCCAACCGGTGTGCACCGGGTCCTCGCCTTATCTAAATATAAAAATCTTTTACATAAATATATCATAAGTTACTCTATTTATTTATTAAACAATATCTTACAACTTGAAATGTATCCTAACCATAGTGGATGGTTAGTTGCTGCTCTGTGTTCAACGGCATGAGTTCAAAAGGTAAACAAATGTATGTGTACGTTACATACTTTTATAATTGAAAGTCTAGGAATGTAGTGTACGTTACACATTTTTATAAATATGTATATGAAATTTAAAAGTATTTTAGGATTTTGAATTTTTTAAGTGTTAAGAACAATACTGTTATAAATAAATAGTATTTATAATAATATTTTAAATACTGCTATTATTTTTGGCAGAGGCATTTGTACAATTTGTATCAAACTAACAGTTTTTAATAATCTAAAAAATGAGCTTAAAATAAATAGTGAGCTCATATGAAAGAATGATTTAAAAAAAGCGCATACAAAATAGTTAATTTTATGATAAATATTTAATACTTTCTTATGTTTTAGGTTCAGAAAATGAAAATTTTACGCTACGCGGTTGAAGTAGAGCCAGCAATAAGGAGTAGTATTTCTTCACCCGGATATCCCGCGGAGGCGTTCTCATCTATCAGCAGATGTGTGATGTCACTGTCGACGTCTGACATTGAGGACCTCCTGGTGCTAAATAGAACATGCATTTGGGATATTTAAGATGGTAATTTGATAAGTTGTTAAAAATTCCATAAATTTTGCGTATGTACATAAATAATGATAGCAATATAATATAAAAAGTGGCCATTTTAGATCTACTGCATTTTTCCCATAAAGGCCACTTGTGAACCACTTTACACTCCATTGTGCAGATTGTCTAGAGTAAGAACAAGTTTCAATAAAAAAATCGTAAAAAAGAAACATTTCCGTTCTGAGAAATTAATAACAAATAAATATCCAATTATAGAATAATAAATGTTTACGTTTTAATACGTCCTATTTTAGGTTGTAGTAGGAAAACCTATTAAGTCAAGTTCTGGGTATATAGGATATTTTTTTCTGATATTAAGTTAAAAATGTAACTAATTCTAACCATTATCGTAAAACCGTCTTTTCTACTTTTTGTATGAATACAAAATTTTCATTGGTGTGGAAAATCACAGATATTAGGTACTTTTGTGGGTTTTTAAAAGGTATATGCTTAAATCAACAAAGGCGTTCATATTAAATATCTGCATTTATTTCTATGGAAACTAAATTCTATCAAGATATAAAATATTAAAACATTTTTTAATCTACATAGGCCCGATTTTACAAGCTACAGAGTTACCTTTCTGTTAGTTAGCTAACCAATCAGTTATCGCTATTTTAAAAATTTCTGATAGTTGATTATTTCGATAACTAACTGAAAGATAATTGTGGTTTGTAAAATCGGACTTTACTTGAATTATAGTTTTGTCTTGTAAGTGACTGATTTATAGGTATGTTCTAATTGTAATTTGGGGTAGAAAAGTATATCGGAGTTGCCAAGTATAAATAATCGTCGCAGAAGTAAAATAAGTTAAATGTAAGTGTGCTGCTTGAAATCTCAGTTTAAGACACTTGAAAATTCTATGAATCAAAATAGGCACAGACTAAGAACCACAACAAATTTTTAAAAATGTGTGTAAAATTGAAAGACAAAATAGTAAACTAACTTGATCAGAGACCTAGGTACCTACATGTATATCAACTGATGCCGTAGGATAATCAGAAATACCTATGTATGTTATTAAACGTACGCCGACGAATTAATTGTACGCATTTAATTTTTTCCCTAATGGTAAATAATGGAAGTTCAATTGAGGCGCTGCCGATCAAAAGACAATAAATTGTAGTTTCGAGGAAATATCATATTTAACCGCGCCACTTACCGTTCAATACAGCCCGTCTAAGATTTAATGTGTAAGTACCTATTTTATTTAGATAATTATTATTTGGTAGGTTTAATTTAAGAGTATTTCGTTAGTAGTCAGTGATTTTCGGTTTTCACGGTTGTTGTTTTGTTCAATAGTATTTTTAATGGTAACCGTGTTTTGACACTGAAGAGTTCCGACGTGACCGTCGCGACGGTTTCTCCACTGTTGCAAGAAACATTTTCATATCGAGATACTATGTATTAATAATGCATTCTGAACGTGTCTCACCCGATCCTGGTGATGTCGATTTCCCACCTATTAGTGAATAATCTTTGCCTTTGTTAAGGTTGCTGGATTTTTTAACATTTCAAACGATTCACATTCACATGTGCAGTTATGGCTAATTTTAATGTTGACCCATGCAATCACGTTTTTGTCTTTTATGTTCTTCAACTTATGTAGCAACATTTCCTTTTGTTTCACGTATCTGCAGACTAAGCCACAGGAGGAAGATAAGCTATACACACCGGGTTTTGACCGGAAGTGACAAGAAATCTCTTAGTAGGTAGTATTTAAATAGGGAAAAGCAACTTTTTTTTCATATTCTTAATTTCCATGTTACTCAGACTACAGTGATATGCCACTTATATTAATTTTAGAAATGTCTCCTTCACTCTTTTTTCAATATAATTTCAAAACATGGAAACTTTAAAATCGGTAAATTGTGCGTACAAGTTTTTGTTATTGGTATAAATTGATACCTTCACTGAAAATTAGCTACCTTTAAATGTAAAACAATTTTAAGTTTTACAAGTATAGATTTTTTTAATGGGACACTACGGGTATATCGAGATATTTAAAAATATCTCCCTTATACTAACAAATTGACACCAACATCATCTGTCTCGAAATATACAAAAAAAAAGAAAATAAAAGGTATAATTTGTTTAAGAAAACGCGAACGAATTACATCCGTACCTATTATTGTATTTACAGTCATTTGTTCTTTAAATGCGTATTTCCTACAACAACAATATTTATCTACAGCTAAAGCACCTGATGAAGGCTTGTGTAAAAGAACCGCAACTATGTAGCACTCTTCAAAATAAACCGAACAGCAAGGCTATAGGCATTTATTCCATCCCAAAAACAAAATTATTGTTAGAATTAGTTATCGCTAGTCGCATTTTATGTGCAAATGACCGTACATTGAATATCAACAAAAACATATTGTGTTTCCTTGTTTAAATAAAAGTTTATTTGTCACTTCTGGTGAAACCAGAAAATCATATCTCCAAAAACAAAAAAAACTATAGGGCTGTATACTCGGACCACCCAGTATATGCACCCTGTCCACATATTTAACTATGACTGATTTAGATGCTTGGCCCAATTAGGTTAGTCTTTCATGTTCTTTAACTTATGTATTTATCTGATATATAATTATTCGCGGTTTATTTTAGTTATGAAAATAGGAGTTTCCTTTACGTTTTCCCTAAATTTATTTTTCTTTTACTCGGTGATAAAACTGAGCATTAAAATTATATTCATTTCATCATATTATGAACTACCACTTCGGGAAAGGATGGAAAACACCTCAATCTTTTCGTGGTCTTAACGAGATTTTTGGCGAAGTTACAACTAGCGAAAACAATGTGAGAAATGGCTTGTGCACTTCAAACCGAAAAGTACTACTCCGGAAGACAAACCAGGAAGAGATAAACTATTGAATTTCGGCGATCAGATACATATTTCTAGTGGTCATGGAAGATGACGAAAGTTTGACAACCCGAATGTTGATCGCTAATTTCAATATCAAAAAATCCACGATCATCAGACGCCTCATAAAGATAGGAAAAGTGTGTGCATTAACTGAGTAAATGCTGCAGGAACTCTCCAATGAAATCAAGGACGATTACCTTCTAATTTTCACCGATTTGCTGCAGAGGCATGAACATATGCAATCTTGTGACGAGATAAATCGTGGCTTCTTTAAAAAAATGTCAATGAAAAGAAAGCTCTTTTTTCTCTGAATGAAAGACAGGAAGAGATACTATAAGATGTACACTATAAGAAGAAAATATGATGGGGCAGGAGCAGGAGGTTTCTTTTTTATTAATAAAAATTATAAAAAAAAATTTAAATAATATGCATATTTAGGTACGAATATATCTGTACAAAACAGTTTATGAGATATTTTCCAAAAATGTAGTTATAGGTATCCTATTATTTTTACAGGCAATACATATTTGCACTATGTACGGTCACAATAATAATCAGTTGTTAAACTACATTATTTCTTGTATTAACAAATATTGACGCTTATATAAAGGCAATTCATTATATATATATGATAAATTTCCTCAATGAACACTATATCATATATACAAAACGTAACACTCCTCGAACTGCCTCATATCAAAATTTCAAAAAGAAAACGTTCCCAAATTTAGTTAGCAGTTGTAAAAATATTCAGCGACGGACATCGTGCAGGTATTAAACAAACCAAAAACACAGGTCAAAAGATTTTTCGTAGCAGTTATCGAAGAATTCCGCAATTGAATCAAACTTTAGTTACAATTCAAATCAACTAGTAGGTAATTTTTCTGTGTCAAAAATAGCTCAATACGATAGTACTAAAATAAAGGACCGTGAAGAGAAGGGGCGCGAGCGAGGGCTATAATATCGTCACTATACAATGCAAGACTATCGAATGTGAAAATTACTACTTTTCAGGAGACTGAAATAAGTGTTTCAGTTTAGAATCTGAAATCTGTGTTTCACGATACGATTTTTCTCCCCGCTTACCTTTGTCGTTCTCTGAGCATTGTAACATTCCGTAAATGGTATTTAAGATTAGTTAAAATAAAATCGAGATTTTTCACATACGATAGTTCTGCATTGTAGTGACGATATTCAATAACCAAAAAGTATTGCAGATATGGATCTATATATCTAGTACAAAATCATCCTTTACAAACTCTTCATTCTAATAAAATTAACGTATAAGGTAAAGAAAACCAAACACTAAATTCATATACAGAAAAACGTGTGAAAGCTGTATTTAAAGGGCGAACCTGTTAGGTTTTTCACATAATTTAGAGCAATAAATTTTAATTGAATTGTTTTTGGGTGAGTTATCAAATAACTAAGGTCCAATAGGTTGTAAGTCAACCAAATCCTTATGCAATATTGACAAAACCATTATTTTGGAAATGCAGAGCTAAGGTGACGCACAACTGTGCTCAGTGGTAACAAATTGTGGTTTTATAGTTATTCTTGGTCTTGTGTTGTACTTTCGGGTAACAGTTAAGGAGCACAAATGATTATACTTTAATGTGAGATATTAGTTATATTCGTCAGGCACATTAAACTAACTCTCTACTCCAAATGCGACAAGTGTCACAGTTAGTAGAGCACACGTTTCCGAGGACACCAGAGGTTAAAACCGATCACCACTGGGACTTTCTTTACGGTCTTAGTTTAGGAGTAAAACAAACACGGATAATCCGCTCGCGGATAATCGAGAGTTTGCTGTATTAATATTTTGTGCGGCCTTTACTTGTAGTTTATACACATGATAAATTTCAAATTTGTCTCTACCAGTACCAGGTGCACCTGATTGACTAATATGACCAACGCTTTCTATGCTGGTGGCACTTTTCAGCCGCTAACTATATTCAACACAGACCTAGACAATTGGAATGTTTAGTATTTTTTTTTAAATTTTTTTTAAAGAAAGTAAACTTCAAAAAGGGATTTTTACGCTATCTGCGGGGCCTGAATACGAACAGCAAGTCAATTAAAATAAATAAATAAAATATTTATATTTCAAAGATATGTAAACCCTACTTTCGCGCCAAATGTTTAAAATTTGAAAGGTTTGTTAGACTAAACATAAAAATTGTGTACATGTGCTTACATTTTACTCTCAGAAAATAAATATGGAGTGGTCTCCACTGAGAGGTTTTCATTAATTCTACAGCTAGTGTGAAATTTTAAAGAAATCTCTTGAAGCAAAACGGCGCTTTACTTGAAAGAGTTCCACTTCCGCTTCAGGTAAACTTTTGGGTTTATTTGGATAACCTATGATGAACCACGGGTTGTCCGAATAAGAGTTTACTTTTTAGCTAAACTGACTACATAGATACCAAATTTCATTGATCTACCTCAAGTCGTTTTTGAGATATATTGTTTACACACAAATATCCACACAGACAGACATCAAAGCAAAAAAGAGCAAAATGTATTCAGAAACACTCAAAATGTGAAGATTTATCAAAATATCAATATTGATTTTTTGCATGAATACAATACTTTCTCTATACCTATATGCATACTGCATATACGAGAAAATGAAAACTGTACTTCAGCACAACGTGCTCCCACCGATGAGAATGACAGATAACATCAAATTTTATATCTGTTAAAGTATTGAATATCCACCCTCCAATCTTGCTATGTTAATTGTGTTTTGTTCTACTACAAAATATGGTATCTTGCAATTTTCAAAGCTTGAAGATGCCTAAAATTTAGGCAAAAGCTTGCCATTTAATAAAGTAAGATATGAAACCATAATTAACTAATTGTTTACCTTATACAGGGTATCCAAGTATCTTCGCCTCAATCAATTGTTACGCTTAAGGTTGATGCGAGCTAAGGGTGTGTGGTCAGGTACTGTCATAAATCTTAGTGTATTGTATGTATTGGTCTATGTTGCTCAAAATTAGACATGTGGTCCACAGTACAGCTCCGACGTCGAATAGAAAAATATTTAACAGCTTTTCTATTCACACACACACACACACACACAGGCAGGTGCCCGGCCGGTCTCGGTTCGGCATTTGCTATGAGCGAATTTCAACCTTAAGAGCCTCCCCCTCTGAGGCGAAGATAGTTGGACACCCTGTATATAGCCCATTAGTTAGTTGACAGTTTCCACGGTTTGATTCCTCTATTATTTCTGATTTTGAATTAACATCGATCATATGACCTAGCCAAGTCCTTTCCTTACCTGGCGGATCAGGACATCCGAACTGACAATATGAAGACTATGGAAATGTTAAAATAAATCAATTTTGTAAAAATGTTAGTATGTTGCAGTTTAAATCTGCGCCGTTGGCAATAAATGAAGATATTAGCACAGATCTGTGATATTAGTAATTTTTTTAACGCTGGAAAACGTTCCGATCAATGGGATTCATATTTTCGAAAAGAAAGTGAATAGCTTCAATTTGTAGGACGTTGGAAAAATAATTTACGTGCAGAAGCGTATCAAGGTAATAGTTAAGCAAATAAATGGTACATATGTTGATGCTATTACAATAGAAAGAGGAATTATTCTTCCATCTACTTACCTCCTTTTGTAAAATCTTCTATTAATAATAACATATTAACTTATATGTTGTATAGTCTTCAAGAAATAATTACTATTGCTTAAATGTAGGATAATTAAATGTCTATATAGAAAAAAAAACTTGCAAGTTTGCAAGAATTGCATTCAAAGGAAATTATAATTTGCACCATAAATACAGCTGTATAACAACAACCACGATGTTTAAAATATATTATAGTTATACCTATACATAAGTGTATAATTATTAATTAAGGTCGTGATCGATATAATCTATACCTAATACCTGTAGAACCATATTACATGCATAAAATCACATAATGTAAATCAATTTCCAGGTAGTCATTGTGGAGATCTAACTATACAATTTTCTACTTATAATTCACTAAAGTAGGGCAGTTATTTACACAGGCGGTTAAATTTCTGAATTCAATAAGGGGGAACAAATTAAATTTTCTACTCAAAAATTTAGGTAAACATTTAATAACAAAATGCGGCGGTGACCACGGCGATCCGCATAAGGCGGTTTTAGGTAAACTTTCATCTCTAACTAGCCTAAGATAACACACGTCTGCATAAGCTGTTTGAGTAGCCCTCAAGTGGCCTGTCAAGATGGGCCACCTGTACTCTTTGACTACGGTGTAATTTTTTTCTTTTCATTCATAAGTCATCGCTGGTTTACTCGCCTAAGAAGATAAATATAAAGTTGATGGTCTTTTCAATTCGAATGTAGATATAGTATAATTTTATTCTGACCAACTTCGGTATTTCTTACAACTGTCATACAACTTTCAGGAACACCGTGTGGCATTTTTTTGCACTAATAGTTGTTCACACATAATCAAATCGAAGTTCTTCGTTATATGTTTGTTTATGCCACTTTTTATTTGTGCGCTCAGTTAGTGATAATTTATGCTCTAGTAAAACCTTTAATATGTGGAACATCCTGAATCTGTGGGAACCGGTAGTCAGTCTCTTTGTTTATATTAGCTTGTCGTCACGTTCAGTTATTTTGTGTTAAACATAAAGTCGATTCTTATAATCACACAAAATGGCAGACATGTGGCTTATGTAAAAGGGTTCGTGCTTAAAAATGTTCTATTATTTGTTCCTGTAAGCTGTTTCAGTAAAATCTTTAGAGGTTCTATAAAACATATTAATAAATTTTATTTGGAATTTCAAACGACTCTTAATCATCGTCACTGCTCAAAGGTGCAATTTTCTTTCTCATGATAAGACTGCCTAATCGAGTTCAGTTTCATTTCTTTGTGACGGTTAAGTGAGATGATGCATCACGTCTGTGAACATGTTTGAAATAGCTTTTAGGAGACGTGGAACGGCGAAGAACGGCAGCAACCGCGGCTGAATAAACATTCAGTGTGGAAGGATAAATCCATTCTGCACGTACGTCACTCCACAAATTCTTTTTATTCCGACAGGAATGAGAATACCTAAGGAAATAAATGTGTTAATAAGTTGTATTATTGCAGGCGGGAGAGTCCTGAATGGAGAGTAATGAGTGGGAGGACCGTGGGTGGATCAATTAGCTTGTTTTGACAAGGAAGCAAATTAGAGGCGGATGAAGTACTATAAAAACAAATAACTAATTAATACATTGGATTAGTATGAACTTGAACGTAAAGTTCATTCTGATTTCAAATAAATAATATCGATCGAAAGAAGAGAAACGAATTATATTTTTTCGGTTTATTCTCAGTTCATATTAAAAGGTTTTCGACATCGCTACTTTAAATATTGTAGGATGGTATGGAAGTAGCGAATTAAAATAAGAAAAGAGGATATATTTGAGGCAGAAGAGCGTTAAGAGGTTTTATCTGCGAGTCGTCAGATCGAATGAGAGATCGGCGGTTGGATGGTTAATTCCAGGGGCTCTGAATAAACAGTGAACCCCTTGCGGCTCCTCTTACATAAACACTGCGCGCTAATGCCACTCTGTATTTGCAATGCAATTTGTTCCATAGAAATTACAATTAACTAGCAAAAGCTGAGCACGACTCAGTTCACTTCGGCTCGTCTGTATCCCTAGGTTTGCTCTTCAACTCTTGTATTAAATTATAATATTTTGTGTGAATATATTCCGCGCACGATAAAACAGTAATGCCTGAGTTAATTAGTTGTATAATATGTTAGGGTTTTTTTTATGATACTCTTGCTATATTTAGTTAACGCCACAATCATAATAAAAATGAAATAGATAGTATACGTAGGAAAAATAGGTACTAATAATATCTTTCATTCCCGATAAAGAGCAAAATAATTACGTTGTATATTTTCTCCGCAAGATAAATAAATTTTCATCCGTTTCGGTGATGATACATTTACTCGTATGAATATGTTTGCGAATTATTTAAAAATTTCCTGTCAAGTCCGTGTATGATAGTAATAATGGCATGATAAATTAAAAATTGCATAAAATATTATAATACATTAATAATTCATTATTTTACGGCATGTAAATAAAATAAGGCAAAATTTATTCTACTGTAATAAAAATATGCATAACAGCAGTTTTCATATGTTTCCAACAACACTATTTTATTACATTTTATCAACAAGCAATATGCAAATTTAATGCAATTTTTAATGTTATTATTACATAATATCTGCAAAACGAAAATAGTGAATTTTAATGTAACAGCCTAACCTTTTATGTCATGACGATTAAATTATTTTTTTTTAAATCTAAATGTACAATTATACCACACACCGTTTACTTTATGTTATAACCGGCTTATGAAGGGAGAAATGAAATATACTGACGAAAGAGTAAAAGTAAATATGCATGATTAATTCTTTTAATACAATAACTCAAAGATATTTTAATTTCAATGCACGCTTATCAAAAAGTTACAGGAGAGGGTTTATCCCATTGTTATGGAGTTTTCAATGAACTACCGACTCCCTGATATGTATGTGGCCTCTATACTCAATTTGCCGGCTTGGATCCTCTATTGTTCGGTTCGCAATAATACAGAAATGAAGGATTAATATAATCTGCGGAACAGCTTCATTTTCGAAACACACAGTTACTAAATTTTCGCAACTTAAAAGCACTTTTCTCTAATTTTAGAACTAAAAAATATTTAGTACTTTGTATTCTATAATCATTTGATATAAGTAGTGTAAATTGAAAATTTTCATGCGTTTTCCATTCCCATTAACACAGTTATATACCATTAAACTATGTGAAACGATATGATTCAAAGGTGCCCTCGAACCACAGTTTTAACCTCAAGACTTATTAGCGGCCAAACAATGAATAGTTTGATGCTATAATTAAACATACTACACTTACTCGACGCTTATAAGTTAGGCGTTTGTCATTGACGTGGGTGAAATTTGTCTCAGGGTGTATGTGTCTCATCAATCATCTCGTCACTGAGAGGTATTTACGGCGACACGTGTATTCGTTTAGCGGCAACAAATCAACCACGTGGTCGATCTCCTGGTCCTAATCTCTGTTTATCTAGCTTATTAACCGCATATCATTAACGTGCCACGCTTTTCATCTTAATCTTCATATAAAATATATGTTTCTTGTTGGAATGATTTTGTTAGTGCAATCCCGGATGTGTTGAGATATAAACTTCAACAAAGGAATATGTTACAAAACGTATTAATATATTCATATAAGGATATATTCCTACTGAAATATTTCATGATATTAATTCTGTTAAGATTTTTATCTTTTTGAATGGACATGAATTATAAATCTTGAAATACTTGTCATCACTACAACACTTTCTGCAGTATAAAAGAGAATAATACATTCATTGACTGAATTAAACTGATATTTTTAGAAAGTAATGAAGCTTACCTGTAGATACTAATTGTAATTAGATATCTGTTTTGCGCTGCTAATAGACCTTTGATTGGGAAAACTTCCTGAATGTATTTTCAGTATAGTAAAAGATCAACGGTGTGGTCTTTCAACGTTTGATTGATGAACAAGAAGCTCGTTAGTTACGACTATTTGCGGATCTGTCTGCTAGCATTTTAATAAGATTCACTTAATTATGTCTGTGTTACCTTGTCGAGTAGCACATATTTTTATTTCTTTTATTTTTACATTCGTATACCCGCAGTGCACGAGAATATAGATTCTATAACACTAATTTCTTTAAACAAATCAGTCTAACATATAAAAATAATTAGGTACCAATATTATACAATTTGTTTATTTATTTCATATCCTTTTAACCTCACGTGGTGTATTCGAAAATCAATAACTAGTATTACTGTAGCACTCATAAAAGGCCTTTCATGTTCAAGAGAAAATGTAAATGAATTTAAAAAATAACACAAACAAAATGAACCCGTGTGAACACACGTGCTATCACATTATTATTCCACCCCAGCGCGAAAGTTGCTTTTGGCAGTATGTGGAGTGTTATTTTATCACATATGCCAAAAGCAGCGTATGGCTATACTTTGAGCGATCAATACATCAAACAATCTAAAATCTTATATCCTTCGAACCAATAAATTGGCCTATCTTGTTGCAGTTCTGCTCTTTTCGGGGAATATAAACAAAATTTTCAGCTATGCGTATCAGAGTTTCTACTGTTTTGAATTATTTAAATCTTACTTTAATGCGGTGATCAATATGGTTAATGCGTTATTAAGCAAACATTCCAAAGTCTAGTTTGCTGAAAGTTCTAATAGAAAATCACCTCGTTTCCTGCCACAGCGAAGCAATCAAATAAGAATAGGTTATTACGACGATGTATTTTGAATAGTAAACTGCATATCACACAAATTAAACCTCTGAAATTGTATTAGAATATCGTCACACGCTTGTGACACATGAAGGTCCGCCCGGTATTATCTTGTCACCACAAATGTTTTATTTGTTTAACATTCAAAGCGGCAGGTGAATAGAAATTTAGAACATTAAATTATGAATGGAAAAGAGAAACACAAAAATTGAAATGTTATTTTTATAGTACCGCAATGTCGGACTATGACATTTTCAAGTGTCTATTCAGTTTAATAAAGACAGAAATATGGGCGAAACTAATATCGCGAACGTTTAAAATCTATTTCAATACTTTTCAGCAATAAGAACTATATGCGGATATTTTAGAAATGCGGCTAATCCCTGTACGTTTTCAACGAGTCCTTAAAACAACAGTTGCGATGCATTACTGTAAAAGTCTGTTCTAAAATTAAATTACCACTACTTCTTTGCTTAAACATATGGCTTTTAGGGTAGAACTATGTATATTATAGGATTACAGGCCGAACTGTTGGATTAGAAAAATAAAATGAATATTTAATGAAACTAGATAATACGTATTGTTCATTCATGTCTATTCTAAACTTAAAACCATTATAATTGAAAAAGCTTAACTATATTAAATGAAAATAAAAATAAATAAAGAGTAATGAATCGGACTCTTTAAAAGTTTTCAACTTCTTCATGCAGACTATTAATTATCTTAGAAGCATATTATGAAACAATGACCAACTGATATACTATTCTGAAGGAATAAATGACAGTAAATGCTTGGCAACATGGCGTACTCGACCAATCAGGATAAAGAGCTGACAATACCGAGGCAGAATCATCGGCCCCTGTTCCACTTCACGCGAAAGCCTGCGTCAATATTATCATAGCGCCCCTTGCTCTTCCCTATACGTAGTCTAGGAACACCACTGTCCAGTTAGAAATATAATTACGTATAGGTATATAGAGCAGTAGTTATTTTACGGCAGCGTTAATCGATTCTTCAATATAAATATTACATTTAATCAATATTACATATACATGATTGTGGAGAATTCAAACTGTACTGTATTGAACATTTAGTGATGTATGTACGTATTAATTATAAAATTACTAATTAATTATTGAATTATTAGTTGCGAATGCATTTGCACGATAAATTACCAAATATGCCACACTGTTGAATTCTTCCATCAATTTTTCAAGGATCTCCTAGAAACATGAGAGACTAGGATCAGTGATGCCATTTCTATAAATGCGTATATTTCCAAAGTACGGTCCAAACGATTTATTTATACATTTACTTCTAACCATAAATAGTCATAAATTTTAACTATATAGTTAGTTAAGTGAAGTTGATCTAAATCAGCTTAAACTTGAACTCATTTCGTTTGCACCAGGAAGGTTAGAATAGATAAAATGCATTCCCGGTTTGCATCAACGCATTTCGCAGTTGGTTTAGCTAAGTTTGGGCTTAAATTCAACCGCATAATTGCTAAGTGTCTTAAATAATTGGCCATCTCATTGTTTTTTTTTCAGTTTATGTGTAAAAGCTTTGTATGTACTAATATGTACCAGTACATACATATTTTCATAAAAAAGATCAAATTTGAAAAGAAAAATGATATATGTGGTGGTGAATTTACCCCTAACTTTACATCACATAAACTCTCATAACAAACAACTTTCATCAAAAATGAAAATATCTGTTCCTCCGTGAATCTTTGTTGATTAATTTGCAGTAAAAATGATTGGCCTGTTCGATGACTTGTTCTGCACTGCTCGGAATAACAAACGGCCAAGCAAATTTTACTTTTCATAGGGTATCTCAAACGTTATTGGTCGGTTACTGCTCCGAACAATATCGGACAACTCATCGAACAGGCCCTATTGCAGAACATCTAATATATAAAATCCATATTCTGTCTGTCTATGGATCTGTCTGACCGTCCGTAACGAAAACTACACTGATAAAAATGAATAGATTGATTCATCAAATATCAGTTTGTTTTCAATTCGTATATACAAGACAAATAATGAATTGCGTGAATATATAATAATACAAGATATCCTATATTATTTATTGATGAAGCTCTTACAGCTCATTCGGAATTTTAAACGACAAAAAATGTTACAACAACTAATAGCACAGATCTGTGCTAATAGTTTGTAATCTCAAGCAATTATTTTTCTCAGTGTACCGAAAATATTACCCAAAATATCGCCGCTCTGTCGGTAATGGTTTTGAATAGTTGATAGTTAGGTTAATTAAATTAATTAAATGTCATTTGTGACAGCGTCACAATCAAGATATTAACACACCGTCGGCCACGACCTTGAAAATTAGGTTAGCTAAATATGTCATTTGTGACAGCGTCAAAACTCTAACAGTCTTATTCATAAACGAAGATTAACGTAGCTCTAGTTAGACCGTCATAAATAGTTGTCAACAGAATTATAACCTCAAAATTTAGTATTTACGCGGATGACCGAGATTCCGTACAACGCGGTTTGAACCAGATTTAAGCACTGTTTTTGAGTAAAACTGA
>JAWQRP010001053.1:0-21553 GCA_033557875.1 Quadriops clusia | reverse complement strand
CGTCAATAAAAATAATACTACATAGGAAATTTAAAAATTTACAAATTCGTTAAAATTATAAAACAATCACTTTGTTCAGATGTTTACACTTGTACGAATCTTGTTCAGACGAAAATGTAATAACGTAGACAACGATTTCATGCGAAATAAATTAGTTCAGCCTTTTATCTTTCCCTGTTATAAAAAATAAAAGGACAGAGGTAACACCTATTCCTCAGCGCCTAAGTAGCTACCTGTGTTCAGGTCGCTAAACCGGCCAGTCGGGTATATGCCGTAGTGCCTTTGGCTGGTTTACCGGCCAGCCGGGTTCTAAGGGTTAAGAAAAATTGTTATATAAAAACCAACTAGGTGATAAAATAAATTTAAAAAAATCTGGAGACAGTATAAATGTGGAAAATAAAAAACTTACAGCTTTATAATCCAAGAACATAGACTTAAAAGCCAAGAAGTCGCTAAATGTTGACAACATTTCGAAAATTTCCCCTTCTAGCTCATTTTGCCGTTTACTAAAAACAAATACTTTAATATGAAAAGCAATTTCACCGCTACACGAACTCATACATCAGTTCTTTTTCAAAGGAATTCATGTTGAAATTGACCACATTCTTGATCAATTCCTCCTCAATGTATTTCTCGATGACCTCATTATACGTTTTGAAAATATCTGTGTAAACCAACTTATTTTCGTCGCTGCCATCGAATTCCTTGTAATACTTTTCCAGGAAGTTGTTATGCAAATCCAGAAACTTCTCTTCCATTATAATTTCCTCAATATGCCCGATAATCGTGTTGAAATTCTTGTCCGAATCGTCCAGACTCATACTTGAGAAATTTACGTCATCTGAAAAGAGCATTTGCAGCGATTGACCTTAGACTAATGTATTTTAAAACTCTTACCACACAATTCAGTCATTTTTACGGCTTATTTTGAGTAAATATGGAAATTTAGCCCCAGTTTAAATGCCAAAAGAGATTTATGTGTATTCGTTGCCATGACGACACAACACAAACGTGACAGTTATATTTGGAGGGTATTTTGAAAACGGAAACAAAACTTTGGTTTGTTTTTTATTTTATTTACCGTTTAAATTAATAAATAATTTTCCTATGCGCTAGGAATTTAACAAAATATTACAGTTAAGTTTTTCACCAATATATATATATATTACTTATATTAGAAACGAGAAACTTTAATCTAATCCACTAAAGAAGTCCTTAACATTTTTCATCTTTGAGGAAGGTAAGTTAAATTCCATTTCTTTCTTCTTCTGATGTTTGTTGTGTTTAGCGCTGACCTTTTCAAAGTCTTCAAAGTACTGTATATTCCAGAATTTAATATCGCCATTCATACTACTAGAAGCAATAAATTTTCCTGACCGGCTAATATCTACATTCTCTACTGGCAATTGATGTTGCCCCACTTTTCCCAAATGTCTGTTTGGCAACAAATGTGTAGCTCTAAGTACTCCATCGTCACAAGCCGTCACCACAATGTTTTCCGTTATTGGTACTAAGCTATTTATTGAAGCTTTCGGGCCCGGAAATAAATCACTATGGAGTCCAAACTCGTGCCAATTGTATAAAATCAAATTTCCTTTGGATGTCCCAGAGACAAGTTTAGTCTCCTGCCTAAACAAGCCCAAACATGTCAATTCCTCAGCCAACTCTTCTGACTGCATCAAAAACTTCCTATTCTCCAAGTCGACAGTTGTTATGCACCCATCTCCACTAGCATAAATCATGTATTTTTGTGCCTCATTCGTTACAATGTCACTGATATAATCCTCGTTCCTCTTAATAGTGTAAATTTGCCGATCACTGTCTTGAACACGTAAATCCCACAACTTGACCCGTCCATCTTCATCTCCCGTTGCAAATAGATTATCATCAAACACAGATATGCAATAGATGGGCGACTCGTGTGCGTTTTCGTAAAATCGAACTAAATTTCCTGTTTCCACGTCGCTTACCATAATTGCTTTGTCTTTTCCAACAGAAAACAACAATTTTCCTTCGGGGTTGAATTCTATATCTCGACAGGCCTTTGTATGGAGTTCAAGAGTCCTTAAAAGTGTATTTTCCTCATTTGTATATTTATAGAATGCTACATCTCCCGACATGAACCCCACGCTAATTATGTCTTCTCCGGGATGGAACGATAAATCCGCTATAAATTCCTCACTTATTATATCAGGGGGATGGTCACGTTGCCTTTCGTTTTCCCTTCGGATAGCCTTTATCACTTCGTCTTCCTCCTCCTCATCTTCAACGTTTTCATCGCCTTCACTGTCTTGTTCATCGATGGTGTTGTCGCCTGGGTTGTTTTCAACTACTTCATCGTCTGAATCAGAGTCAGTCATGCTGACATCACTGCTATCTGAATCAGAATCATCGTTTTCTACATCTGATTTACCCTTTTTCGTTGTACACATTTTTAAGGGATCTTCTGACAAGCCTTCAAACACGTGTTTACAACTACATAACCACAGTATTCAACAGTATTTATATAACCTTTAAATAATGACGTTCTCTTCTTCTTCTTCAGTTCTTCTGGCAGATGGCCTTCTCCCATTAGACCTTAATTTTGGGACCACAAAACATATAGGAATTTTATATTAAATTTTATTGTTTTTTGACCTTTTATGTTTAGTTATTAAATATATGTAATTACTCCTGAAGAAGATGTTATAATTTATAACCAAACGTTGGGGAAAATATAAACAAATAATTTTAAAGACCTTATACCCATTAATACATATATTTTATAGGAAATTTTCAAACTATAATGAAAAAAGCGCTAGTATATAACTTCTTTATTATAAAATAGCACCTCTGCTTTCTAATACAAATACATAAATATGTATTAGTTTTATTTATATTACGAAATTTTGTCTTCGAGATTTGAAAAGCTTCCACGCATTGACAATGTTCCTTGTTAATCTCATGCGTTTTGAAATAGCTTCATTCCTTTCTATATATTTATAACAGAATATATACCAAACTAACAATGCCAAACGGGTCCAACTAATAAAATTAATTTAACACATTCTTATAGCCAACCAATAAACTATCAGAAAATTTTAAAATAGTGATAACTGATTGGCCGATTAACTAACCGAAAAATAATTACCGTTTGTAAAAACGTGCCTAAACATCAGTTGGGCTCAGGATTTTCGAAGATTTCTCAAGTTTTCCTATTTATTTTTTCAAAATGGAGTTTTCTCATACAAGAGGTTTATTGGTAAATTGTTATTACTGTAACAAAGATGTATAAAGATTATGTTCCTATACGAAATTTCAACCCCTAAGATGCCATGGTTTATTAATTATTATTTATTTTATTTAACTGACGAAAAATTTTTCCACGGGGAGCAACTTGCAACTGTGGAAAGGTAGAAAAAGGTAGTAATAACATAAAGTTACTCTACCAAAAGAGATAGCTACAAATAACTCCAGATGATAGGTAGATTGACATGTGTCATATTTAAAAAAATATGGAGTGGTCTCCACTCGACTTTGTCGCATATTTCTAAGTTGTACTGGACAAGATAAGATAGATTCACTTTAGGATTCAGAGTGATTTTTGAATAGATAAAAAAGATTACTTCCGGTTGAGCAATTGTGCTAAAATTTCACGTCTATGAGTGACTACAAAATTTTGAAAGAATTTTCTAGAAGCAAAATGGCACTTAACTTGAAAAAGTTCCATTTTCGCTTCAGGTAAACTACCACTTCCGGTTGGGCAATTGTCCTGAAATATGATATCTGTGAGTTTTTCGTTATTTCTGAAGCTGGTACAAACTTTGAAACAAATACCTTGAAGCAAAAGGGCACTTTACTGTGAGAAAATATCAAGCAAACAGCGTTCCCAGAAACTGTGAAGAGAGTTATGATAAAAAAACTGTATTGCAAGCGATTGAAGTCGGCCTGTCGCGACATGCTGGCGGCTGTGTACTTTTTGGGTAGCCTAAATAATTTAATAAGTTCAATTTACCCCGAGCCTTGTAAGAGAAAGGACGTAAAATGAATAGTCTATATTTTCGTATGCTTTATCATTTTTCTAACATTACTTGAAAGAGTTTCACTTCCGTTTCAGGTAAACTGCCACTTCCGGTTGCCCGAATTAACCCAAAAGTTGATATGAGTTTACTTTTTAACTTAAATGACTACATACCAAATTTCATCGATCTAGCTCAAGTCGTTTTTGAGTTATCGTGTTTACACACACACACTCAGACAGACAAAAAAGCAAAAAAGGGCCAAATCGACTCAAAACGTCGAGAATCATTAAAATCTTAAAAATTTTTTTTCACATAATCACTATACTTTCTCTGCGAGAAAGTAAAAATTTAGCAAGGACCTTTTCTAAAGTTCCCGTAATATATTTTTTTTCTTTGTAATATTTCGTGAGAGCTGTGCAGTGTATATAAAATATTACCGTAAAATCTCGAGTATAATACGCAATTTTTTCTCATTTTTCTTACCGAATATCTGAGATGTGTATTATACACGAGTAATAATCATAAAAATAGTGGTTATGCACCTAACCAACATGTATTTACTTGAAAAAGTATTAGTGCGTATTATACTCGAAGAGTATTTTTTGGGAAATTATACTCTTATAAATGGGGTGCGTATTATATTGAGATTTTACGGTAATTGTTAATATATCTTGAACAATAAGAAATATTCCTTCATGTAATATAGAACAAGCATTTTTCGGAATCGGGTAAGCACTCGTAGATAATATAGAGTTTAATGCAGATGATAGAGAATATTAAAGCAGTAGAAAGAGAAACATATATTTACCGATTTCACTAAGACAAATGATAACATCTCAATAACAAAATAATTTTAATCTCTTAAAAAGCCTTAATATTAATTTATTATTTTAAAATACTTAATTGGTATGTATTCACACGAGTTAACTTAGCCTTTATTTATAAGCTTTATTTATTTATATTTAATTATTATTAAATAATATGGAATGCACATTGTAATATTATAATATTTACAATTCTAAAAATTCATTTATTTTACTACTTTTTCTTTTCCTTCAACTTTTCCAATAGTACTTTCCTCTGCTCTTTTAACTTTAGCAGCTGTCTTTTATATACCATTTTTTGCTTCAGGTACTCACTCTCAATCTGCAAGTTTTGCAATTTCAACTCATGGGCTTTTTCTTTAAGCTTAGATATTTCTTTCATGCATTCCAACTGCTTCGCATGCCTATCCAAAAGCATTTCATAATTCTTATCATGATTTTCATCTAGTGACGTATTGTCTTTCAATTCATCAATGCTCAATTCTGGTTCCACTTTATTACATTTCATATTAAGCCATTTATTGTTGAGTAGTACGTTTAAATGAGAATTTTTATCTTTTAACACGCTATTGCTGTCAATTGATTCGTTAAAAGATTTGTTCAAATAATCTTCCTCGAGACATTCTTCTTTTACTTCGTCAAGACACTCTTCTTTTACTTCCTCTGGGAGTCGGGCGCAATAGCTGTGGTCCTCCATGATCTTTGCGGAACTTGTTGCCTTCGACTGTGATGATTATCTATTATTAAATTAATTCTTATTAAATGGGTGTATTATTTTGTTCACATAATATTATTATCGTATCTACAAGGGTTTTTGTTCCTTGTTATTACTCTCTTGTTGAATAATTATAATCTTTATTGCAGTTAAAATATACTCTAAAGCAATATACCATAAGATATCAACTATATTTTTTTATTAATGAATGAAAGACTTAGATCCTTGTGTTTTTCGTTTTTTTATTATTATTTGCTAGACATTAATTGAATAAAAAATAAATTAGTATGATCAACATTCTTTGCTATAGAACATGAACCAAGTGAAAACCACATGTGAAGAGCGATAAGAGCAGATCAGAGAAAATATACAAGATTATCAAATACAACAATTTTGATATAATTGCAATTTAGAACACAAATAAAAATTAACATTTAAAGTTGGTAATGTTTAGCATTCCCACATATCACTGAATAATTTACAAAAAGGGATATTTACGTTAGTGAGGTTATGTTTAAGTGGAACTTAAATTATCATTTATTTAACAATTAAAAGCTACTTTTAACAGTTGGAAATTGTACATACTCGCAAAATCTTTTACCTTCGCTAACTATTTTTTAAATAATCTTATCAAAATCGTATGTTTTTCTCATTTTCTAGTTGTTCACTGTTCAACTGTTTTCTTGCTCTTACCTTTAAGTTATTCGTAGAATAATCTGTAGTATATTCCTGTGTCTATGGTAGTAGGTTTGTTCAATTTTTTCGGTCCAATTTCCAAACGCTTTTAATAACGTTATTTATTCGAAAATATATATTTTGCCCCCTTAAAAAGAAGTAATTCTAGCGTGAAATTTTAAACGCTGATAACCACTAGCGGCACATGCAGGACTGGCAACAAGTGAATCGCATGTGATCTTAGCTACAAACTTCTGTCGCAATAGTGCTGTGGCAATAGATTATGAGCGGCACACATGTAAGTTTATCGGGTATACAATAAAATGTATTTTATTAATTTATTTAATTTTGAACTATATGTGCGCCGCTATTTACTAAAATTATTTAAATTGCAAATCCACAAAATTTTAGCATTTACGAGCATTTTATTTAAATTGCATATTCACAATTTACAAAAATTGCAACCTTGTAAATGAAAAGACTATCAAGCTAAATTTTAAAAACTTATGACTTCTAAACTACGTACATATATGTATATGTAATATTTAATAATGACTTAAAAATACCAGAGATAAATTCTAAAAAATATTTATTTATTTGATTACAATAAAACAAAATTGGCTTTACTTGGTATTGGGTGTTCGTAGTAGTTGGTTGACATAAGAAGGCAAGTCCTAATTGGACCTTATCCAGCCAATCAACTCCCACTAGAACGACAGTTAAATCAAATATGAAATTTGTGACAGTTGAGTAGTTTTGGTAGATCATTCAAAGAGAGAACGTGCTATTACTGACTCGATAAAACAAAAGTGTAACCAAAATCCCCGTGAAAGATGGATGAAATAATAACCTTTGATAAAAGCTTACAAGAAAGATTAATGGAATACATTGAAGTCTTGGGAAGTTACAATGTGTTGCCAGTGTCTAAAGTTAAAAAAGAATGGTCGTTCTTCGTTGAACTCTCGATGGACCCAATGGGTTGGCAAGCTCTATGGAAGATACCAAGGCTAACCTGTGAAGACCTTAGCATTTCCTTCCCCACGTATGTTCTCGTTTACGTTGAAGACATTTATCCGAAGACTCTCTTGGCGTTAGTTAAAATACTTGCCGTTCAAGATGAAATATCAATACCTGAAAAGCATTATGTTCCCTTGATACAACTGTGGCCAACAAAAGAGCAGGACTCGACAGTTGGCTTAAACTTAAAAGCAACCGCTAATTCCATTGATATGTTGAGATTCTTCTACCAACACATTTTTATGCCTTGGGATTTTGAGGAAGACGATAACGTGGATTGGTTAGGTAAAATATATAATATATGAACAATAATATAAATATATTAAATCTATTTGCCATTCTTGGGAGTTTTGCCATTGCTCTTATTTAAGATCTCTATTACGTATGTTACTCCTAACATTCTTTTTTACCTTAACTTTCCTGTCAATATTTTAGCATTAATTTTAAAACACTCTTCAAGGCATCCATCATTGAACATTTTTAATTGTTCTACCATTATCAAGAATCATTCAAATTTTGTCATTTCTGAACGTGATATTCTCAGTAATCTGCTAAATGTATCGATTTCTATGAATTATGTTATTTTTTTTTACATTCTTTAGTAACTCACTCTATTGAATACCTACCTACGTTGAATTACAGTAGAGCGTCGATTATCCGAACTTCGGTTATCCGAACATCATTTTCAACTATTGTGATTTAATTTAACCATCTATTAGCTGTTCGTCAATGCAAACATTTTTGGTTTAAATTGTTTATTTTTCGTCCGGAAACTATGTGTAAATGAGTGTGGCATAAAAACACAGCATTTGTTAACCATACGACGCCGACGGGCATAAAGTATCAAATTGATATAAGCGACGCATCATTCCTGTGTTGTTATTTAAACTGGCTGTGAAGAAAAAAGAACAACGTTCA
This sequence comes from Quadriops clusia, assembly GCA_033557875.1. Taxonomy (NCBI): domain Eukaryota; kingdom Metazoa; phylum Arthropoda; class Insecta; order Coleoptera; family Hydrophilidae; genus Quadriops; species Quadriops clusia. The sequence continues at coordinate 13,403 of JAWQRP010001053.1, read as the reverse complement.
AATGAAATTGAATGATTACTTTTTAAAAAGCTATGTTAGATCAAAATATAACGTATATAAACATTATATACCTACTTGTTTTTCTTCCTTTTCTGTAAAATCGATCATCCGAACAAATCGATTATCCGAACTACCCTTGGTCCCAATTAGTTCGGATAATCGACGCTCTACTGTATAGCGGTATTTACAAATTTGGAACAATAAAAATTTCAGGAAAAAACATGTTTCTGCTTGGAAATATGTATCAGTTTATGAGAAGTCATCTGTCTTCTATATAATTTTATGTGAGTTTTGTGCTTTAACAGATTCACACTATTGTGTTTTATGTATATTGACAATATTGTAAGCAAAATATTTCACAACATAAAACTGAAGATGCCTTTGAGCATGAAACTAGTTGCCAATAATAAAGAAATAATAAGTCAAGAAACTACTAAATACTTTTTAGGTTTCTTACCCCCAGTATTACAAACGAAAGTTATCCATTAGCTAAGTTAGCGAACCAATCACCTTTCGCTATTTTAAAAATATCTAATAGCTGATTGGTTGGCTAACTTAGCTAAAGGATAACTGTCGTTTGTAATACTGGGGGTTAATGTTAATTCTTCAAAGTATTCTTCTTTGAATTTTATGTGCTTTAATCCAGATTACTTTTTCTTTGTAATTGTTTTATTTCTTTAAGTTCATTTTTTGGCTGCTGACTTTGGCAAGTTCTTTTAAACTTTTCTTTAATATACTCATACAAATTTTTCTCAGATTCATTGGGTACTTCATCCAAATTTATATCTAACCTTTACTTGGAGAACTCTCGCACTTTCACAAAATATTGTGCTGTATAATTATGCTAATTAACAAATTAGAATAACCACATATCACTTTATGAAATTACAAAATGTTAAAATTCACATTCGTTATCAAATAAAAATACTAAATAAAAAATATTTTGTATATAAGGATATCAATTAAAATAATTTGGATTTTAGTTAATATAATTTGAATTTAAATTTTTTCAACTTGTTCCAGGAAAACATCTAGAGTCCAGGCTCCGCCTCTATTATGATATTCGCAATGGTGTCATTCCCATCGCCGCAGCAACTCATTTAAATGCGTTACTAACAGATACGAGACGTCTTCAAGCACAACGTGAGCGAATCGAAGAAGAGCTCGAAGAAGAGGAGGAAACTGATATTGATCCTGAAGCTATAAATGATCTAAAGGACAAGCGTCTTCAGAGCCTCATGGAGCTGCACGTAAAGATTTTACAAATTGGAGCTGAGGTTAGGTTACTAGAAGATCCCATAACACGGAGTGTAGCAATTAGACAACTTGGGGAATCAAAGTCGAAATACGAAAATTTAAAGCCTGATATATGGTTTATTACGAATAAGGAGAAACTATCCGATTCTATACAGTTCTTAAACGATGCTAATAATATGTATGCAGACTGCTCGGTTTTAATCTCTTATAGCCTGATCGTCTCATTAGAGAAAATGAAAACCAATGATACGGTTGTGTTATGTAAAGGCCAACATAATATTAAAACAGTCGGTAGCTTAGAAAACGGAGGAGTTTTTAAATCAATCTATAGCCCCGATGATACTTTATTAGTTTCCCATGATGAACACATTATGATGGATTTCAGTGGCGGGAATGTTTTATTAGAAAATTTGACAATCGACGCCAGGTCAGCGCAATGTGGTTTACTGGTTAGGAGGGGTAAAGTAACCTTAAGAAATTGTAAAATGATTGGTGACAATGATTCTTCTACTCACCAAGGGATCCTGGTATTAAAAGGCAGTGAATTAGAGCTGGAAGATTGCGAAATAACCAGGTTTTGGACTGCAATAGTTGGCAACACTGGATCCAAGATTACATTAAAAAATTGCGAGATTTTTAATGTCAATGTTGGCATCAAGATGTACGATGGTTGCAATCTCAATGCTACAAACACTAATTTTCGGAATTGTGAGGAATATGGCTTATGTGTCGAGACCGAAAGTTACTTGGAAAGTGGAGAGCAGAAAATTGGAAATTTTGAAGTCTTGAACATGTAAGTATTTTACATCCATAAGTTTAATTTTGACAGTTTGTACGTGTTTCATTTTACTGTCTACGAAATCTTCATAAAAAGTTACAATAGTATTGTAGCAAATTTTGCTCCAATAAATCTAAATGGATAATAAGAAAACTTTTATGAAATAAAGAATATACACAAGTTGTACAATAAAATCAAAATACATTGTGACAATAATTGTTACCGAAACTATGTGAAAATCAAATATAAACATTAGCCAATGATTTACTCGTCGATTTGCAGCTCTACATTATATGATGTTTCTTGTTCCTTCCTCGTGTAAGCATCTATGGCTGCTCTAGCCACTCGTAGAATCATTATCAAGTCGATAATCCAAAAAATAAAATATCGGCAACTTCTCAGCAACATTTCCAAGGAAGGGTATAAAAATATCGATGGTCGAATGTAATTGTTCAGTTCTTCATAGGAGTCAGGTTCTGCCACACCAACAAGGGTTAACCAATCTGTGACATCGTGAATATTTAACAGATGAGACGCAAAAGTAGCCGAACCGACTATATCGAACATTAACGTTATTGATCCTGTGAAAACCCAAGGGGTATGAAAGGTCAAAGCCCAAAAGCCTCGTAATCGACAGATGGCGGCGAACAACAGTAATATGGATTGTATGATCCAGACCAAGTCGATGATGCAGTAAATGTGTAGGGCTAATTTAAGGGTGTCTGACCAGTTGGCTTTGCTGGGAAATATTATCTCCTTGGGAAGATGCATCGTCTGGGGAAAAACCGATTCACTTTTCAATTCGCCGCAGGTGGCCACATTGTAGAAGTAGGTGGCGTATACAAGCAGAGCGGGCGAATGGGGGGTAAATTCACATGTTATGAAGACTGCCATGGTAGCGGCAACCGTGCAGTGAACGAAGGAAATAAGGAGTACTATTAGAGCTGCTGCGCTGACACATAGCGTGTCGGAAAAGTAGTGCTGGCACATTTTTATGACACTGTCATTTTGAAATTTAGTTGCTCTGTTTTTCTAGTGTGCAGCTTCTAGTGTTCTTTTTATTTTAATAATAGGAAATTGATTGTCAAATATTTTTTTGTTGTCTATAAAGCGATAAATATTGTTCCATTTCTGCATTACAAAATATCTGTCGCTATCAAACATGAGACTCTAAAATTCTGCTTCCAACCAAAGTCGTACTAGTTTCCAATATAATTGCCAGTGAATGTGTAGTTGCAACTATTGTGCGGTACTAATAAGCAAACAAGTCAAGTTTAGCTATCTAACGAGACAAAATTAAACCTGTTTAAAACCGTTCTAAACAATGTAAATCCCGGTTATTCCTTCCAAACTGAGGGCTAGGTAGCTCGGAATTTTGATGGCACAAAAGAAGTAGAAAAGGAAAAAGAGCCTCTAATTGATAAAAATATTTTATTTAAAAAAGTAATAAATCAGAACATATACATACTACTATACAAAATGAATTACCTTTTATTGCACATTAGTTACTTTACGATAAACAATACAATGTTAACATAAATTCTACCACAGTGTTCCAGGTATTAGTTACAGAAACATCAACGGGGAAAACAACTTCAAAGGCAACGTCATCATAAGCCAGAAACCGAAAATAGAACCAATTAAAGATCTTTTCTCACAAAGTATATTAGACAGTGATATGGTGCCAGACACAACAACTTCTGATGAAGATATGCAGGATCAAGACGATAATGTGACCTTAACGGCAAATAACATAACCTTAACAGCAAATAATGCTCAAGGTCCAGAAACACCCTTAATAACAATTTAATCCTTCTATGAGTGCCTATTATGTACAAGCAGAGACCTTAAAATGATATTAATTGTTGTTACTTTTATAAATATGTCACCACATACGGATAACATTTATTTTATTACTGGTTTATTAAATAAAACATATATTATGTAATACATATTTTTTTTATTAAAGAAAACAATCTACTATACATATATAATGCATGAAAAATTGAATTTATTTAATAATATAAAAAAAATAAGTCAGATGCGCACATATTATGAAAAAACTTCATGAAGCCCTTTATGATAAAAAATACCATATATCAAGGTAATTACAAACTTAACAATGTGAAACTATTGTCGGGAATTTAAAAATAATATAATTTGTTTATAGAGCGATTTCCAATTATAACAGGCCTAGCGCACCTAGTGAACATAAAATTTTGAAAATAAAAAAACTACAGCGCAGTATCACTTGAAATTCAAAATTCTATAACACGACTACTATGGTTTTTCCTTTCCTTACCAATGACAAATCGCATGCACAGTTAACCAACAGTTTTCCTAACCAACAGCATCAAATAAAAATGCCGGTAAGTACCAACAATTGTGCGTTAAGAATTTTCACAAGACACATAATGAAAAATAGATTAAGTTTAAAATCTTGGCTCACAATAGAGTTAACAATGGTTTTTTTAACTTATCTAATAGAGAATAATGAAGTATGACAACAGTTATATACTTATGGTATTAAAAAAAATAATTTTCCACTTGCTTTTCATTACTGGCATCCTGTACAAGCACTTCGTTTGACTAGCTTGGTGTCGTATTGGCTTAATGGAAATTACCACATGTGCGTTTCTCGGATTTCGCTAATTATGTGAGCTGCTCTTTGTAAAGCCTGAAAAAATTCATTATTAATGACAAAATAAGAATACAATATGATTAAAGTTACCTCTAGCATATCTCCAGCTTCTTTGCGCCTCTGAGCTATGTGTTCAGATTCGTTCAACAATTCATCGGCATTGTCGGCTTTATACAAATGTGTAACCAGTTCAGATTGTAAATTATCTTTCACATAGTTTACTAAAAAGTGCATTACTGCCTTTGGTACACTGTCTTGAATAGACTTTCGTACTATTAAGAAATATGATTTGATAAGTCGTTCTGCAATAATTTAAAGAAATTAGCACATATTTATATTGTTAGTATCCATAGATATCAGATAGCTGATCGGAATGCAGAATACAGCGGAAAGAAATTACATTGACCATAAATCACAGATTTATGAGATCTTATGATCTCTTATGCTTCTATTTATTTATTTTTTTAAATGATTTTTCTTATGGGTATAATGTAGTTACTTCATAAAAACAAAATGATTATTGCTAAAAAGTGTTCACTAAGTACGTTATTTTCAATGAACTGGAATGCATTCTAAGCCCTAATAAAGCAGATGTTGTCGAATCTAATTTTTATGAACTTTCAAGGACAAAATAAATACATTTATGTACAGATCTCTTGTTACATCTTTATGCAAATATATGGGTTACTAATCTTAAATTTGTACAACTAGTAGGTAATTCTATACAGCCAGCTATCTGTAATCTGTGTTAGGATACATTTATAAACAAATAAGTGAAAGTTTACCTATTATTTCACAGTCGTGCTCTTCATTTTCTGACAATTTCCTGTAACTATTACTATTTAGTGGAATTTGCGGCAACAAATTGACCGGTTTTACAGGGCTCAAAATAGATTTAATATCATTTTCAGCGGCTATATTGTCCGGGATATGATTAGCTACAATATTCTCTTTGTCTTGATTAGGAATTAAGTTTTGCACCCAAGTCGTTGCAGAATCTTTTTCGTTCACTTGTGAGTTTCTTGCCTAATAAGAAAAACAAGAAGACAATCATCAAATCGGTACATAATTATGCACAATTCATTTGTACAAACGCTTCGTAAACTCGGATTGAATGGCATGTGATTTGGAATACACATCTTTCAGATCTTCATGAACTATTACAATGATAAGTTAATAAGAAAAGTATAACAACCAAAACATTGTTAGGATAGGCTATTAAACATGTTTTGAACTCATAAAAATACCTTGATATAACTGATGAAATCATTATAACTAGTCACGGGTAATATGTGAAATAAATACTTAAAGAATTCATCATCTTGGGACTGGTGGCTTGTGCTTGGCTTGTTAGTCTAAAGAAATAATTCTTATAAATGACTATTTACTTCTCTAACTAACTATAAGGCAATTTGTACATATGCTGTTAGTGATGATAAGACCATTTATAGAAATAAACAGAATGTATTAAACTAAGTATGAGATGTTGGTCAAATAAAACTGTTACATAATTTATCATTGAAATATTGTTGTTCAAAGAAAAACTTAGCTGGACTTAACTATTTACAAGATTGTTCAACAAAATGTTAAAGTACCTGACTAGAATCCTGAATGCAAGCAAAAAGATATATTAATATTAAACTAATTACTGTGCAATCAATTTACTTACCAAATCATGTCCATCATTTGGCGAAATCTTTCCGAACATACTCTTTGGCCTAGCAGGCCGATCCCCAGACCTGTCCATCGGTTTAGTCATAGTCGGCACCAGAGAAATCTCTTTGTAAAAATCAGGGTGTTTGGTGTTAATGTACGCCAACTCTATAGCAACCAAATTTTCCACCATACAATTGGTTGTCGGCAATCTGCTCCTAAGCAAATGCGTAACGACATCGATTATGCTTTCGTACAACTTTGGGAACCGCAGCATTTCCTGTTGAACTTCACTTCCGCAGTGTTGAATAATTCGCTGCATTTCCTCATGGATTAGCTCGACACATCGTAAAGATGGCTCTTCTAACCTCCTAATTTGTCTCTTAACTAATAATTCGAATGAAACTTCAGGTACGAAAAGCGCTGGACGTGGGCCATTTGCATTCCGAATGGCTGTTAAAATGTCCATTTTGGTCAATCCTGCTAGAGGATGAATTGAATCCAAAGTCCTACCGAACGTCTCATGAAAAATGTAACATATTCTAGCACCTCCGCAAAGTTCTGTAGTTTCAATATTTCGTGCCGTCCCTTCGATAGTCGAACAATAAGCGGATGCAAATTTCGTAATAATTTGCAAAAGTGTCTTACTTTTGTCTGAAATGTCGTCTCCGTAAGAATTTAAAAGCGATTGGAACTGTGACATCATTAAATTAACCCTCGTTTTTAAGTCAGGCAAGCAATCTCGAATGTGATGCATTAGTAATCGGTTTAAAGTTTTCGCTAAGTACGGTGTACCGTTTCTCGTCGCTAAAGTCGGGTATTTGCTTTGTAAGAACATGGATTCGTCCTTCAAGGCATCTTTAATGGATTTCTTATCGTTAATGTCCTTTTGGGACCTGTTGACCACTCCAATGATTCCTAATTTTACGGGAATAACTCTTCCGCATAAAATGTCAATAGCATCTGTGCCAGCATCCATGAGATCAAGTTTTGTTACAACGGCGAGGGTCCGTCGTCCATCTGGATCGACATCCTTCGCTAATTTAATACTTTCAGATGTGGCCATATCCGTGTTGGCCGTAACAACAGCTAGAATTATAGAGTTCGGATTGGCAATGTACTTAACAAGCAAGTCACGGATTTGTTGTTCTATGTCTGTGGGTTGATCGCCAATTGGGACCTTAGTGATTCCGGGCAAGTCAACTAGGGTTAGATTGACAACCCTGGTGGAGTATATTTTAAGGTTGATCGCTTCAGAGCATATGCCTTTGTTGCTGCCGGCTAGACGGTCGGTCTCGTTCTCGATTTCTGTCCGGATGTCATCGAAGGAACGGAAAACTTTGTCTCTCGCGTGGAGAAAGACGCCCCAGTCTTCCAGGTCCAGAGTTCCTGGATAATAAATTTACAAGTAGTGATTACGCATATAAAGAATTCTTTTTACATAAATAAAATTGCATGATGTTTGTTAGTTTTTCTGTGAACTTTGTTTAGAGTGATAAATTAATATATCAACATACTTTAATCGCAAATTAAAGAAAGATATTGTCATATTATGTGTTATTTCTTAATGAAATGGTATATTTAGGTGAATTTAACAATTCAGATTTCCAAATTAATTAATGCTATAGAGAACTTAGGTGATAGAATGATTCACGCTTTACTCTTTCATACTATATGGCAAATTTGTTTTATATTATTATATCTGTTTAGTTTAGATATTTTGTATGACAAAGAAATTATTTAGATATTATTGATTTAACTCATTGGAAAACCACTCTATAGTATATGGAAAACCCTTATATAAATATAAGATATTTTATTCAGAAATTATCATTATTTCTTTATTCTTGCATATATGTATAGGATAATTTTAAAGATATGACATGGAAACATGTATACAATATTGGAGATATCACTAACCCAAACAGGATTTTATTTATTTATATTGATAATAAAAGTTTGCTCATGTTTGTGCCACGTATATTCAAGAAATTCTCTCTGAAATCAAGATTCTACTTTAAAAGATATTTCATGATTTAGTTGAGATGAACAATAGATTGAGAAAAAATTGCTTTACATATGATTAGATAGTTTACAATTACAACTGTTGATTGATATGACACAACATTATTGACACAAATTTACAAGCCCTGGTGTGCATATGCATACATAACAGTTTAGTTTTGTAATTGAATAAAATGTATTAAATTCAATGGAAACCATCATTGTTATTCTATGTTAATTAATGAAAATATCCTACTTCAAGTGCTCACAAGCTTTCTAATGATAGTTTTTATCGCACAAAAATTTGCTTTAAATTTGCATTAAATTACAAACGAAATATGAATAAATTAACAATGTACATGATATATACAGGAACAAAATTAAATTTAAAATAAAAAAATGCTCCAATGTAAGAATCAAAATATTAAAAAACATCTCACTGCACATTATTTTGTAACAAAGTGTTTTAAGACAAAATAAAACATTGATGAATTAATATTTGTTTAAAAATTTTAATATTTTACTATTCAGCTAAGTGTTAGACAAAAAAATAATAATACGTCTGATAAGATATTGATATCACTTACTTTTTTGGAGCCTTGGTATGCATATACATAGCTCAACTTATACATAACAGTTAGTTTTATAATAGACACAACAATAGAGTACAATTTCGTAGAGAAATTCTATTAAAACTATCACTGCTATTGTATGATAATTAATGAAAATACTCTAATTAAAATGCTTGCAAGCTTTCTAGGAATACTAGCAATTAATAAAGTTTTTACTACACAAAAATTTCAAGTGCTTTTTAAAGATACTCATTATCACAGCATTGTATTAAATTACAAATGTAAATAGGTGTAATTTAACAGCGTACAGAATTATCATTTTAAAAAACTTTCGTTAAATACAAGCTAACTGTTGTATTTGGATAACTGTTATAAAGCGACCGTATCACCTAAACCAGAGCTGAACTAAACATCTCAATAAAGAAAATAAGTAATTTGATCCAAAAGCCCTCACCATCGTTTGCACACCGATGTTCACGATCATCCTTCGGACAGTAAACTAGTTGCAAAACCAAAGGTCTTCGAGTGACAATTCCTGTCCCACGAGGCAAGAAGGACCTTCCCACCAGACTTTCAAGTACGGAACTTTTACCAGAGCTCTGAAATTAGAAAGGTTATGTCATTAATACGAAAGAAGTTTTCAGAGGCAAACGTATTCTTTACCTGAGTTCCTACGACGATGATTTGAGGCAAATGAATAGCATCCGAGCCTACAGTGTTAAAAACGTCTTGTAACTTGTTTATTACTGGAATTAAAGCCTCCATTGTAGTACTGAACCGGTCGATTTCCAAAAATACGTTATATTTCTTGGCTTATATTGAATCACTAGCAACTGTGTAAAGGGTTTATAAACACAACAAATTCATCACTATGGCCTAAGTGTGAAAGAGTAGTGTTAAAATCACAGAAATCAGTTCAAATTGTTCGTTTTGACAGGACCGTTTGTCACTAACGATACTGACATAAGATTGATTTCATTCGCTGTACAGTTGGCAGCTTTGGTCAATAAGGTTGGCGTCTTGTTGACGCCAATTTCAAATTTAACTAACACTAAACGTCTTTTCCTCTTTTATTCCTATTATTATATCACATATAATCAGTTATATTTATATGCATTTAGTACATTATATATTATTGTTTTTTCTCTTTTAATTAATTCACTATTCCACAGAATAACTTGGAAATAAAAATTAAACAATAATTGCAAATAATAATATGTTTAATTAGCATTAAGTCACTACAATTTTTATTGAAGTTAACGATAGCAGTTATAGGAAGTTTTGTTAGTTAATTATAAACTAAAAAGCCTAGTTAATGCTGGACCAGCGTAATACTATATGAAAATGTTAATACTTAAAATGTAGTTAATATTACCGTTTTATTTTAAATGTAAACCATTGTTACATAAATGGTTTAATAAAATTTAATCCGTCTTAATTCTATAAAAAAAATATAACATGTACAACACTATCTTATAAAATAACAATCACAGAAGAGTAGATTACTATAACATTAAAAAACTTTTATTTCTAGTTGTAATAATAAAAATAAATAAATATACCCAAGCCAATGAAAGTAAAGAAGTACTTCCATGCAATTAATTTCCAAAGCACATAATGATCTGACAGAATTTTCATTGTATTCATATTGACTATTATTTTATTTATTTACAACTATTACTATTATAGAACTTTTTGAAGAAATAAGGATATAAAATCTAAATATTTAAAACATTTGAAAATATTTACAAGTACATTTTATAATACGTGAGATTATACTGTATATGATGACAATTACACAAACAAAAAAATGTACAAGAAAGTAACGAAACAACATTTTAAAATTGCAACTTGGAGCAAGGAGCTGCGGTTAATTTACATTTTGGTCTCGGAGTTCGTCTTAGAGAACATTCTTCATCATACATTGTACTTCGGCATTCCACTTTATGCATTAGTCCAGTCTGTAAAGAAAGACAAATCAAGAATTAAAACTATAACATGCTACCTACATCTGAAAAAATGTAAAGGTTAAATTGATACTTAGATGAGTTAGTAAATGAATTGTTAGGAACAAAAAGTATTTGGATGTACTAACCAGGGATTCTAGGGAAAACAGAGAGCGCCTCAGGGCGCACCTGTAACAAAGACTGTGTCACAAGCCGTCACCAAACATTGTACTACTGCTACAATTGCAAAGTATGAAGATTTTTTAATAACATCATGTTTGAAACAAATGTTTCTCCCATACATAATTATGTTAAACTTTAACCTCTAGTTAGAAAGGTAACATCAAATCAAACCAACCTCAAATTCATTATATATGGTGGCATCGTGGAGTCGTTGGAGCCTTTGGGAAATCCTTCGTTTTCTCTCCAATGATGCCCGGGGGCTCGTGTGGAGTATTGAGCGACTATTGACCATTAATTTAGGTTTTTTAAGCTTATTCTCTTTGTTAACCTTCGTCCGTTTGGGAGGTTCGGAAAATAGTGGTTTGGCCACTTTTCGCTTAAACGACGACAATGGTGTTCTTGCCAAATTTAGAGTACTTCCTGCAAAACTCATCACTGACTTAGCAGGAGTTATTATCGTGAGTTCTTTTTGTTGTTTACGCGCGCTTAATTTAAGTTTCTTGTCTTCTTGTAGCTTGTCATGCGCTTTGTCAATTATGTCCCTAATGAACTCTCCATTTATATACAGAGGTCGGTTATGTTTTTCTTCGTATAATCTGCTCAGTTCCAACAGTTCATCTTCAATTAGAGGTATCCTTTTTAAAACTGCATTCCGTTCTTTTTCTTCTTTAAGAAGTTCTCCACCTCTGTTTTTGTAACGATCTTTACTGCATGTTTTGTTCTGGAAATCCAGCATTTTATCCCACAGTTTCTGCCTTTTTGCTATTAGGTCAAAAATTTTCTGATGTTCCGAATAAAATCTTTTCATTTTACTAACTTCTAGATCGTGGTGGGATAAAAGATCTTCTGTATATAAGTCATCAGAGAAATAAGCGAATTCATCTCTCTGGCTTTGTGAGATGTAGCATTTGTCCCATAACCCGGTTAGCTCGTTCCTCAATTTGGTAACGTACACGTGAATATTGGCCTTCTTCATCTCCTCACACCGTTTTTTTTCATTTCTTAAAACATTCAGTTTATCAATGGTGGAGATAGGTAAATCCTTGTTGAATCTTTCTTGTTTCATCAAATCTTCTTCTAAAATCTCCCACAAGTTAGTGACTTTTTCCTGCAATTCACTAATTTCAGATTTAAAGTTGTCAAGTTCTAGTGACAATCGTTTGTGGAAGTCTCTTAGATAGACCATGTTTTCTTGAGTTACTAGAAAGGTGCCATCGTCTGTTTCTAAAACGAGCTTTTCAAATTCCAAACTTGGTTTGTATTTTAATTCAGAAACCAACTGCAAAATTTTGTATTTTAATCTTATGAACTCTTCTTCACGGTCGTATTTTTCCTGTTCCATTTGGTCAATATGTCTTTGGAATTCAGCTACTTCTTCCTGTGTTGGAACCGGGCCATCTGTTGGAATGATGGTGGGACATCCCAATACTCTACACAATTCCCCCTCTGTTCTTTGAAGTTCAAGAAGTGCTGCTTTTTTGTTTGTTAACTCTTTTTTGTACCTGGAATGAAGAAGATATCATGTAGTTATCATACCATTACAATTGTGATGTACTGTTAAAATTAAGAAAAAGCCCATGCAACAACAAACAACTAAAATGGAACTTCATGAGAGAGCCCTCAAAAACCCAGGGAAAGATAAAACCTTTATACAAGTGATAAAAGCAAAACTATGGGCATAAGACTTTCGGTTGGTTGTGTAATCTACTGCAATAATAACTTCTAATTAAGAAAAGTAAATAATAGGTTCTTTCCAGCAGCAGGATTTGTATCGTTGAATTTACGGTACAGGGCCGATCAGACATTTAGAAATTACCACAGAGATGTATATTTCACTGATTTTACTAGTGGGCCGACCCTGTATCGTATACAAAACTGTCACAAAACTATCAAATCGTGCTGTTGGAAAGAACCTAATGAGTAGTTTTCACTTGTCTTTCTCATATATATATTTTTAAGATTATATATCATATATATTCGTGTTTAAGGCAAACTTTGATTTTTTGGTTTAATTTTTAGTATTTCAACATGTCGTTCATAAAAACCCAGTGCCTACTTGATCATCCCTAAAACTTCTGCCTGGGAATAACTAAATGATTCAAGGTGTAAATTCACACAGAATTAGGACTCATGAATCTTCATTACCAGATACATTAATTTTATTTGTTAAAGTTTATTTTCAGATTATTGTACAATAATTTTTATGTATATGTATTAGAAATAAAAGGCAGAAGTCCTCACAGGAAAATTCCCTTCTTTATTTTCAGCACTACTAGTTTCAGGATTTCTCTAATCCCATCTTCAGGTGCTGGAAAGACAAGCAGGTACATTAGGAATGTTGAAAAACATTGAAGCGCACCAAAATAAGT